>CM065378.1:53297500-53470000 GCA_033060915.1 Euryodendron excelsum
TCTTAGAATCCTACATGCTAAAACGGGCAAAGAATCTTATTGACATAAATAGTTTGCGATAAGCCCAACATCCGATGCTTGCGATATCTTAAAAGCTTGATCCCAAATATGTGACCGGCTTCTCCCAAGTCCTTCATATCGAACTGTCTGGATAACCATACCTTAACTGAAGATAATACCTTTATATCGTTTTCGATGAGCAAGATATCATCCACATATAGTACTAAGAATACCACCACGTTTCCACTATGTTTCTTATACACACATGACTAGTCAATGCATTGATCAAAACCATAACACTTAATGACCTAATCAAAACAAGTATTCCAAGACCTAGACGCTTGCTTAAGTCCATAAATAAACTTCTTAAGCTTGCACATAAAGTGCTCTTGACCTTTTGCTACAAAACTATCTGGTTGCATCATATAGATGCACTCATTAAGACTTCCATTAAGGAAAGTTGTCTTAACATTCATTTACCAAATTTCATAATCGAAATGAGCCGTAATGGATAAGAGAATCCGAATTATTTTAGCTTGGCTACTGTTGCGTCACGATTTTTTGCACTCGAGAAAAATACGCACAAGTGGAAAAAATACAGTACTCGCTCGTTAGAACTCATCCTCATCCTCCTAGAAGAACGAGTGTGACTAAGTTTGAATTGGAAATTGATTTGACTAAGGGCTTTTGAAAAAAGGTTGGAGTCGCCACCTAACTTAATTAAGGTAAGTTAAGTCACCTAAAACTAAGCACAATCCGAAGATTACACTTAGGATTTTTTAAAAAGGTTTTGAAAACTTCCTCAAAAGAGGGTTTTTAGGAAAATAGGTTGTTTGGTAACCTTTGGAAATATTTAAGCCCTTTTTGAAAATAACTCCATTTGGTCTTTGAAAACAGTGATTCTAAGTTCGGAGGTTGGTTATGTGTAGGGAAGATGCACTAAGCCATCACCCTACCCCGCCCTTGCGGTACCTACATGTCTATTCACCATAGGTTCACTCATTTGGAATCTATGATTAATAAATGTCCAAAACTATCCACTTTAGAAAAGAATTTTGAAAAGAAGTTTGACATGATGCATGATATGCAAGTGTAAGAAAAAGATTTTGAGTTTGAAAATAGATTGGATGAGAAGGTTTGATTTTAAAAAGACTTGATTTGATTTTTGAAAGAAGGTTTTAGAAATTAGAAATAGATTATGAAATTGGAGATTTGAAAATAGATTTTGGAATTAGATACTTGAAAAAAGTATTGGAAATAGAAACTTAAAAAAGGTTATGATTGCACCCATGAGGGTTGCCTACGTATCCTCTTTTTGGGAATCAGGTCAATCATAGTTCAGACAATGTAAGCACCCCATTTTTGCCCGCTCGACAATCTCCGGCCCGATTGGGTTCGGTTTCAAGCATCGCCACACATGCAGGTTCAAGACGAGCCTATCAATCTCCAATCCAATCAATTGGTTGTTTCTCAGCCCAAAAGAACCCGTTAGAGCCATAAGCACCACTATTCTAGGCAGTTTTCTGGACCAGGTGGACCTAGAAACCAACACCATCCAAGTAGTTTCCCAGGATCGGGTGATCTCGGGGACCAACACCTCATCAAATTCTAGACAGTTCACTTCTAGTGCTCGCTAGCCCGCCAATGTAGAATGTCCGTCATTTGGTAGTTCTCCGAGACCGAGCGTTCTTAGAGACCAACACTACCCTTCCAGGTAGCTTTCTACGACCAGGCGTTCTTAGGAACCAACACCACCCTTACAGGTAGCTCTCTAAAACCGCGCATTCTTAGAGACCAACATCACACAGGTAGTTTTCCGAGACCGGGCGGTCTCGGGAACCAACACCTAGGTCAACACCAGTGCCTGCAAGCCCGACTTGGTGAAAATTGACCAAACCTGCTCTTTGGGCCTCCAGGCGTGTTTTGGGAAAGTTCAAAATCCCTCAAAACGATAAGTCCACCTTTCCAAAATGTTACTAAACTGTTAAGCATCCCCCGCACGCTATTCGGTCTGATTCCGGTCCCATTCCGGCTCACTTCGGTCAAAATGACCGTTTTGCCCTTGAACGCCTCAGCACTGCACAAATCTTGCCGAGCTGTAAAAGACGCCTCCAAAACCATCCCTGAACAACCCTACACTCTTAACTTAACACACCAAACCATTCCTTACCATTTCCAGCCAATCTTGGCTAAAATGACCATTTTGCCCCTAACAACCCAAACATGCCCCCAAATAACACCGGTCCTGGGATTTCGAGCAAAAGGCTTCACCATACACCCTTGTTTAACTCAAGAAGGACCCTACGACATTAAACGCTCATGACTTGATAAAAAGTGTCTCGCAGACGCTCCACCTAAATTGTCTTTTCTCCTGATTCCCTGGTTATAACGTTCCGTCAACTGACTTGAGAAATGTGTAACTCAGGAAATTCTCGAAAGCTCATTCATAGATCTTTCCATCGATATGGCTCGATCGAATAGATCACTTCCTAAAGCCCTCCATCGTACGGTGCAAAAACTACAACTTTCAGCAACCCCTGGAGCATCTCGCAAATGCTCCTCCAAGGTTGACTTTTTCTTCGATTCCCTAATCAAGACGCACAGTCAAATGACTTGAGAAATGCATAAATCTGAGAATTCCCGAAAGTATTTTCAAAATACTTTCCATCGGTACGGTCCAATTGAAAAGATCGCTTCCTGAAGACCTTGATTATACAATACGAAAACAGCTACTTTCGAACACCCTCAGAGCGTATCATAGACACTCTGCAAACATGTCCTTTTTTGCACACTTCCCAAGATGATATCCCATGCTTCCAAACATAATTTAAACTTTCCAAAAGCATGAAAGTTCACGATAAACCCTAAAAGAACACCGTGGGTGCAACCGATTCTCCCGAAACTTTCCCGGTTGGTGCAATTATCGAGGCAAAGTTTGGACGAACCTTCCCGATGATGGAGTGTATGCTATATGTGCTTAAATTTTGATCAGATCGACCAAATTTCGATCAGCAGTCGAGATTTATCCAGTACACAAAGTGCCACGTGTCATTCTGGCAATGGAACAGTACCTGCGCATATCCTATATACGCTAGGTTAAATTTTGGCCGAGCGCATGTAGCACATGCACCAGGCCTGTTCCAAAATGCTTATAAAACCAGACCACCCCTTTGGATATTCCAGGTCTGAAATTGATGCAAAGCTCTGCTGAAACTGCTCTAGAATCTCAAATCCTTACATATATTCCACCCCTCCAACACTTAGGCTAGATTCTACCTCCCTCAAGCCTATACACTTCACCTACAAGGCCTTATACACCATTACACACTCCTTTCCAGCCCCCCAAGCCCTCTTGAAGTCATTCAAGCTCTAATCAAGACATCCATTAAAGACTACAAGTGTGTTGAAGGCAAAAGATGGTATCCCTTTTACATTTGTGTCTTTCCCCACTCTTCTCTTCTCCCTCCTAGCCTACTTAGGCTATTCTCTATTTTAATCCCCATCTACAACCCCCATTCTTGCATGCTTGAGCCAATAGGGCTCTTAGATCATGCCTAGAGGAAAGCAAGTGAGAGCCACCGTGTATGGGGACGTCTCACTAGCCTAGTTTGAGATGGTATGGCCTAGGAGCCCCTTGTTTATGTGGTGCAGCCTAAAAGCCTTATATGTGATCATGACCCCTTGCATATTACTATTTTGATCATGTCTTGTGTGCTTGGCTTCATTTTTATGCTTATTGTCACGTTCTTTTATGCTTACATTACTCTTAAACTCCATGTCATTTCCAAGCTCTATATATCTTTCAAAAATTGTTCCAAGAGTTGGCTCCTTGAAGCTTAGGATGGGACCTTAGAAATCATACCTTACAAAATTCCCTTCTAACCCCTTAACTCTCACATTGGCGTCATGACATTTTAACTTGCATAAGGGTTGCTCTCCAATTCTCTAGTTTCTAAGATTTCCATTCTTTTAAGTGTAGTGGTTGGAATGGCCCCATGGAACCCTCTCTTGAGTGGTTTTCCTTTTATTTGGCAATAGGAACCCTCTCTTGATGGAATGACCTCCTACAAAAATGGTTTTCAAAACTCTCTCCAAAGATGATTTTCAAAAATGCATTCTCTCCATCTTTGTATTAAAAATGGTGCCTTAAAAGGTTGTCATCACCATATTGATTTTTGGACCCCTTACACTCTTGTCAAGATTATGGTTATAATGGCCATGAGGAAACTTTCCTTGGAATGGTCTCCAATCACCAACCATATAAATCATACTCTTGACTAGAGTCTAAATTTTCATGGAAATGATCTTCAAAAGGGTTGTCAACCAAAGTCCTTTGCATAACATAAGTTGTTTTTCAAAACACTTTTCAAAAGGGCAATAAACCAACTTTCAAAACCATTTTCCAATCCAACCCTAGGTTAACTTGACCCTAGTTGACCAACCCTAGGTTAACTTAATCCTAGTTGACCAACCCTAGGTTAACTTGACCCTAGTTGTCTAACCTTAGGTTAACTTGACCCTAGTTATCCAACCCTAGGATAACTTGACCCTAGTTGACCAACTCTAGGTTAACTTGACCCTAGTTGTCTAATCCTAGGTTAACTTGACCCTAGTTGTCTAATCCTAGGTTAACTTGACCCTAGTTATTCAACCCTAGTCCAACTTAACTTTAGGTCATCCTAACCATAGGCTAACCCCATCTAGGTTAATATGCTTCAAGGTTCTAACTCATGAACCCTTTTTGAATGATCCTTCAATTTTAAATTATTCTCATTATCCATTTCTCCAATACCCCCTACTCTCATGATATCAAAAAACCAACTCCATAAACTCTTCAAATGTTCTTACACTCCATTTTCAAGACATTTCCAAAAATACTTTCAAAAGGTCACAAACCTAAAGTGTCCCTAGCCCCCTCATGGTTAGGGATTCTAAGGACAAGTGATAAATCAAGAACAACCAATAAAGTTGTCCATATTAGGATTTCAAACCCTTAGCCATTTCCAAAAACCACTTTCAAAAACTAATTCATTAAAACATGCCTCCAAGGTTTTCAAAACAAAACTTCAAAAACACTTTCAAGTTCTCATGAGTCATGCCAAAGTATTTTTTCCAAAACTCCCTTAAGTTGATCCAAAAATATTCTCAAAATACTCCATCATCCAATTTCAAGTCAAAACTTCCAAGACCACAAAAAGTCTTCAACTTCTAAGACCACAAAGAATCTTCAACTTCCAAAGACCTCATAGTGTCTTAAACTTTTTCAAAAGACCTCCAAGTGTCTTAAACTTTTCCAAAAGACCTCCAAGTGTCTTAAATTTTTCCAAAAACCCCAAAGTGTCTTCAAACCTTCCAAAGGCCCTAATGCGCCTATTTTTCATCGAGCTCTCACCCGAACTACGATTGACCTGATTCTCGCCAAGTGAGATATGTAGGCAACCTAAGATGGTACAGTCATAACTTTTATTTCAACTCCAATCCCTTTTTCAAAAATTTCAATCAGTTCAAAGTTTCTATTCCAAACTCTTTCAAAACCCCCATTATTTTCAAACTTCTTCCAAAAACTTGCATCATGCATCATCCATCTGAAAAGTGATGACTAAACCCTGTTTTTCTAAAGTGGATATTAGGTGGACAATGGTAACCGATTATTCTAGTGAGTGAACAAAGGGTGATTAGACATGTAGGTACTGAAAGGGCGGGGTAGGGTGATGATCTTAGGATATCTTCCCTACACGTAACCAACCCCCGAACCATAGATTTCTGTTTTCAAATGACCAAAATGGAGTTATTTTCCAAAAGGGCTTCAATCTTACCAAAGGTTGCCAAACAACCTATTTTCTTAAAAACCCTCTCTTGAGGGAGTTTTCAAAACCTTTTCCAAAAAATTCTAAGTTTAATCTTCGGATTAACACTTAGTTTTAGGTGCCCTAACTCACCTTAATCAAGTTAGGTGGTGACTCCTATTTTTCTAAAAAGCCCTTAGTCAAACCAATTTTCAAACCTAGTCGCACTTGTCCTTCTACGAGAATAAGTTCTAGTGGCAGAGTTCCGTGCTTTTTGTCTCCAAGCCGAAAGGACCTTGGACACTCAAAAATGGGGGCGCGACAGACAAGAGTTTGATTAAAAATAGATACTTTGAGGTTTCAAAAAGTTTGATATGAGAAGATTTGATTAGAAAAGAGTCCGGTTTGAAAAAGAGATTTGATTTGAACTTGGAATAGAATATTTAAAATTGAAATTTAATTTGAACTAGAACTTAGGGATTTGAAATTGATTTTGATTCGAAAAGATTGAACTTGGACTTGATTTAGAAAAATTGAGATTTTGAAAACATTTTTGACTTAGATTGAAATTAGAAAACCATCTTGATTTTGAAAAAGAGTTTTAGAAGGGAGTTGAAGTTTCCTAACTTGAGATTAGGGTTGAACTAAGGTTTAGGCCTCCTAGGGTTTAAGTTACCTAAGGTTGGAATATATAATTGAATTGGAAAGGATTTGATTTAGATTTGAAAAGTTTGATTTTATAAAGTTGGATTTAGGAAAGGTTCGAATTAGAAAAGTTGGATTTAAGGAAGATTTGGAAAGAGATTTGATTTGATGTAGAAATACTTGACTTGGAATGATTTGGAAAGTTAGAGTTTAAGAAAGGTTGGACTTTGGAAAGCTTTAAATTACAAATTTTTCAAAATAAGAACGTTTCATTTTAGGAAAGTGTCAAATTAGGAAAGTTTCATTTTAGAAAAGTCTTAGAATTTAGAAAGATTTGAATTTAGGAAAATTTTGAAATTTTGAAAGTTTGAAATATAGAAAGATTGGAATTAGGAAATGTTCGAATTAGGAAAATTTCGTAAAGTAGAAAATTTGATTTATTTCCAAAAATAGATGATTTGATTTGATTTCTAAAATTGAAAGATTTGATCTAATTTCCTAATTTGAAAGATTGGATTTGATATGGAATTGGAGAGGTTGAATTTTGAAAATCTACTATTTGGTGGAAAAAGAGATTTTAGGAACCTATGAATTGATATAGAAAATAAAGATTTTGGAAATCTAAGATTTTGGAGCAAAAGAGGAAATAATGTTTTTAGGAAAGAGAACTGGGGTTTCCTAACCATGGGATCTAGGGATTGACTTAGACTCTAAGAAAAAGAGTTTTTGAAAAGTAGACCTTTTGAAAATAGTTTCTAGGAACAAGACTTGAAGGTAGTTTTTAGAAAGTGAATTTTTGAAGAGAACTTTTGGAAATGAGTTTGAAAAGAGCTTTTTGGAAAATAGATTTTTGAAGGGAATTTTTAGAAAGGAATGTTTTAGAAAGTGGATTTTTTGAGAGAATTTTTAGAAAGTATTTTGAAAAGCAATTTTGAAAGAGATTTGACTATGGACTTTTTGAAAACCTTTTGAATGTCTCATTTTTCTAAAACGATTCTAACCATAAAGAATTTAGAACCATTCTAAGTTAGTGGTTTTGAAAACAACGCGGATTTAAAATATGGACCAATATAATCCCATTGAATATCATACTTTCCTAAAACAATCCTAACCATAAAATGACTAGAATCATCTTAAGATTGTGGTTTTGATGAAAAACAAATTAGGGTTTACACCCAAAAGGTGGACTTTGTGGTCGCAACGAATATAATACTTTCCTAAAGCAACACTAATCATGAATTGGCTAGAATCACTTTGAGATTATAATTTTGAAAACGAGTTTTTGAATACAAGTTTTGAAAGATGATTTTGATACAAGTTTTGAAAACCACTTTGAAAATAAGTTTTGAAGGGATGTATGAATATGACATGCATAATGCAAATAGGGTCGTGAACATACAAGGTTAGCTTCGCCACATAATCAAGGGGGCCAAATCCACATGGTCTAAGGTTGAATTAGAAGAAAGCCCCCGACATGGTGACTTTCAATAATCCTTCCTATACATGAATGGGGGATTCCCTTGTTCCAAGCATACAAGAAAGGGGGGCAGAAAATAGGGGATTAAAATAAAAGAAAATCCAAGTGGGTTAGGAGGAAGAAGAGATAGGAGGAAATACATAAATATAAAGAGAAAGCTTATCTTGTTTTCTTCTTGTTTTGCTTGCCTTGCTTGCTTTGCTTTGCTTTGCTTAATCCTTGAGAGCTTCCAAGTTGCAGCACCTTGAGTCTTCAATGGAAGCTTTAAAGGCTTGTGTATGAGTGTATGGAGTGTGTATAATTGTTATGGTTAAGTGTATGGTGGCTAGGGTTTGAAGAGACTAGAGAAGCTAGGGTTTTGAGAGACTTCGAGCTTTGTAATTCAAAAAGCAGAGTTTTTAGACTGAGTTTGTAGACCCTTTTTATACAGGGAGAGGCTCTGTATTTATAGACACAAGATTAGCCTAGCGCCTATTGTAGTGGCGCGAAGACAAAGTTTACACTGGCATCATTAGGAGTGGTGCCACGCCAATTTTTGGCTTGGCGCCACTAGTAGTGGCGCCAGCCACTTAGGAAACATTTTAAGGTGGCAAGAAATGTATCTTTCGACCCTTAATATGCAAGGCAAAAGATTTGGGCACCTGTATTAGTGACTACCATGCAATTTTGGATTGGCTTCACTAGGAATGACTCTAGAAGACTCGAGAGTGTTCTGAAAGGCCGAGAATAGTTTGAAAGGTAGGAAATGGGTAGAAAACCTTGAAATAGTATCCTGGGGGTAATGGACTTGAAAAATAATGTCAAGATGGTCGACCGAGCCATTAGGGGCAAAACAGCCCACAAGACCGGAAAACCACCGAAATGAACTCAGAATGACTCATGAGAGGACTTGAAAGTTGGAAACACTATCTAGAGTGTTCTGAAGGAGTGCCAAAGCCGGTGTAGTTGAAAAAAGCGACCGGCCTACCAGGGGCAAAACGGTCATTTTGCACTAGGTTTGCTGAATAGACTCAGAATGATCCAAAAAGGTATCGAAAATTTGGGAATACTATTAGAAGCATTCTCAGGAGGTTACTGGTTTGATGCCTAGAGCAGGTGTGGTTCCCGGAGGCGCTCAGATGCCTAGGGGCAAAATAGTCATTTTGACCGGATAGTCTTAGAATTGATCCAGAATTGAGTGGAAGGCATTTGAACATGCCAGATCATTTTTGGGACAATCTTAGAAAGGTGGACTTACCACTCTGAAGACTTAGGTACTTTCTTGAGAAGCGTGCCGAAAAGGCCCAATGGGCAGTTTGGTCATTTTTCACTGGAGTGGGCTAGTAAGCACTGGTGTTGACCCGGGTTTTGAGTGTTTCTATCACTCTGATGATCTGTGACGAGTTGGTTTCCAAAGGTATCTCTTCCTTTAGTAAACGTGTCACGTCCAAAAGGTAAATTCGGTCCCGTGACATGGGAGATTTGTTGGCAATTCCCAATGTCAACCTATTTGTGAGTGTTTTCGCCACTCTAATGGTTGCAATGTTTGCGAGTGCCTAATCTCGGGAAACTGCTAGGTGAACTTAACATCTGAAGAATTAACTTTCTCGAAAGACGTGTCGAATAACGGATATTCTTCAATGGCGGGCTAGCAGGTGCCAAAGGTGGACCGTTCTACCATCTCGAGGACTTGGGTTCCGTCCCAATCGACAGGTTTGAAGGGACTTGCTATTCTGAAGAGTTTCTCGAAAAATGTGTTGTACTAGATGGTCTTACTGCTTAAGGGATTAACTTTCTCGAAAGACGTGCTAGATTTGATTTGAATTAAAATTGGACTTGAAATTGAATTTGAGATTAAAACAGGGATTTACAGTCTTTAGAAAGACGTGCCAACTGGAATCAGACCGAGCACTGCCCCAAGAGCATTTTGGTCATTTTGCCTCTATTGAGCCCGGCGTGCCCTCAAAGCGATTGATTGATTGGATTGAGTCTGAAACATTGATTTGGATTTGAATATCTTTGTGTTGGTTTGAATATGAGTCCGGATGGGCTGGAGATTGCTAGGAGGGCAAAAATGAGGTGCTTACAACTATCGGCGAAAAATTTTACTCATAATCGATCCCCTTTTTCTGAGTAAACCCTTTTGCAACAAGCCTAGCCTTGAAGGTTTCCACCTTCCCGTCTGCTCCTCTCTTCTTCATATAAATCCACTTACATCCGATGGGTTTTATCCCTTCGGGTGGTTCTACAAAATTCCAGACTTGATTAGAGTACATGGACTCTATCTCTGATTTCATAACCTTTGTCCAAAGTTTTGTTTTTATCTTGAAGTGCTTCATTATTGTTCACGGTTTCAACATCCAATTCATCAAGGATCTTGTCATAAGACTCTCCCAAGAACATATACCGATCAGGTTGGCATACAACCCTCCTACTACGATGAGGCATAACCTGTGTCTATTTATTACGAGTGAATTGATCCGCTAATCCTAATCTTTGTGCACTATTATCATACCTTGGTTATAGAACCAATGTGTTGACAATATCTGAACACTACGTTTCAGTATCAGCTTGAGTCACAACATTCCTCCCACTGCTACGAGGCAATGAGATGTCAATGACTCAGTCTTGTGGTGCTTCTTCTTATACTGAAGGTAATGAAGAAGTATGTGCTGGTCTATCTTCTCTCAGCGTGTGTGCTGAACTCCCCTATATTCGAACATGTCGTAGACTAGGCTTGCGCCCATTCTATAGTTCTACGAAAGTAATAGCTACTAACTTAGATGGTACCAAGTTTAGAATGTATGCTGTTATTTCAAGTGCATGGCCCCAAAACGAATTAGGCAAATTTGAATAACTCATCATAGATCTGACCATATCTATAAGAGTTTTGTTCCTTCTTTCTGTTACGCCATTCTGTTATGGCATACCTGGTGCAGACAATTGTTCACCGTTCAGACGCACTATGGATGTACCGTCCAGACAGTCACAATTCACTATTCGAGCTTACAACTTTCCAGCTTGGTTTTGACCACTTTAGAACTCGATTCAGCCGATGCACATTAGAAGAAAAGTTGTAGCTCTTGAAGTCTTCTTTCCAATGACATAAACATCAGCTCAATTGGATATAGAAGTAAAAAGTTATGGCCAAAATACTAAGACAGCTGAGACATTTCATCACCGATTTATTCATTTTGAACCTACTTTGATCATTCTTACGTCCTTTTGCCTTTATTAGCTTCTATAACCTACAAAACGCACAAAAAATATAATCAAACACATATCTAACTAAAATAAGGAAATTAACACTAATCTAAGTCTAAGAAGGTGCGAATTAAAGGCCTATAATTATACTTTTATGATGTAATCATCTCTACTCAAATTTATAATAGTTTGGTCTTTCATCAAATTGTTCTTTGTGGCCACGCCTTAGGCATAAACGCTCTCTTTCGAGTACTAGATCAGTAAAGGATTTGCAAACTTGTAAATTGACAATATGATAATGTGTTGTATAAGAAGATTGGTATTTATAGTAGTCTTTCTAGCTTTTAACGTCTAAGAAGAGTCTTCCTTTTCCTTCTTTTTTTGCATACCTTTTAGAATCAAATACTCAAGAAATAGTTGCACATAGAATTCCATTACACGGCATATTGGTCTCACAATCATTAAAATATTGATATATCCCTTACCCAAGAGCATTCATCAATAATCTCCTTCAAGGATGTTGCTTTTACCAATCAATGCACCATATTCATAATTATATTTGTAACTAATACGTTAGTTATCCTCTCAATTATGTCTACTAAAAAGGCCAAGCAAGATTAATAAATTTGCCATTCAATAAGCATCTAGCTTATATCACCCTTATTAATATAAGCAAAATATTATCAAGTAAAAAAAACTTTTGAGAACCCAAATTAGGAAGCACAAAAATATAGTGGACAAAAAATTTGTGCTCAACTTGCCATGTGTTGCTAGGAAATGGCTATGCCTTTTTTTAAGGCTTTCACCCTGAAAGACTAAATTAAACTTTGTTTCGTTCATGTACATTGTTAGTCCTAAGTTTATTCAAATGAAAGATTATATATGATTTTGATGATAACTTACTTTGATTTATAAATGTTTTAAACTATTGGATTAATCTGATTCTTATGAGACTAGAAAGAAGACTCGATTGTATAATTACGGTGTTTTATGAAGTTTTCATGAAAAGAACGTTTTATGGGACAAAAATGAACTGGAAGATGACTTATTAGATTTGAAATTAAAAATATGACAACTTGCAGACAGTCATGATTATTTTACCATATTTTTTGATTAAGAAGTCGAAATGATCTTATTCTTAAAGTTATGAAAAACTAACATTCATATATATATTTGATATGTTATATAAATTTTCAAATTCAAATGTTATCTGGGTGAAACACAATGTGAAAAAAGACTTAGTACAGCAGAAATTCAAAGATGACCACTGGGAGATAGTCTGAGTAATTCAATCACATCGTTTGACTCCAACATTCAAATGCTATGATTCTTGAAGTTCTAAAAATCTGACTTCCATATATACAACTTTTGTCTAATAGAAAAATTTTAAATTCGAACATTAAGAAGGTGAACAATGAGTTGAAAATGAAGGCATCTGTGCAAATATTCAAATATGCTAGCTGGGAGTCAATTCCAGTAATTTGATCATTACTTTTAATCTAAAGGTTGGATCTCTATGATTAATACAGTCTAGAAAGAGGACTTCTATATATACCAATGCTCTTTTATAGTCATGTTCAAATTTTAACGTTATCAAGGCAAAAATCGAGATTAAAGTGAATGCATCTAATCAAAAATTTAAAAACCTATCTGGCAGCAAATAGCTCAATAGGAAGAAATGTCTTCAATGCTTTCGAACGGCTATAAACTCATTTGAAGCTACAAATTATCCTCCTATCTTTATCTATAAATAAAGAGATACTTAAAGAACAAAACAAAAACATTAAGAGTAATAGATTGTACAGTAAAGTGATATTCATCCTACAAAGTCTTTGAGAGTTTAATTGTCTTTTATCTTATAATGTTTTGAGAGCTTCATTGGATATCTAATTGTACTCTAATAAGTACAATCAGAGTCTCTAATTGTAAGCATTTTGCAGTACTTATTTATATATTATTTATCATTTTTAATATAATTTTGGTATTTTTTATATTTTTTTGTGTCTTATCCATATTTGAAGCTAAAACCGAGCAAAATGAAGCCGACAAGCACACAAACATTTATTTGGGTGTTAATTTGATGTATTACGTTATATTATATTTATATATAAATTAGTGGTATAATATTATATATATTTGTAAATTAGTGGTATAATATTATAAATATATATAAGTTAGTGGTGTAATTAAAAAATAATTAAATAATAATTTTTTTTTTTTCATCTCCTATAAATAAGAGAGCCATGGAGAGAAAGAAGGGAGCTTGAGAAGAGAGCCAAACAAAGTCCAGAGAAGAGGAAGTTCAAAGCCAGAGAACTCCACATTTATTTTTTTCATTTTCAGGTGTAGATTTTCAGTTAGTTTGTTAGTGTTTTTTTTATCAACTTTTAGTTTTTTCTTTACCGTTATTCTATTGTAATAAACATTTTTATTCATGAAATCATTTTATTATCAAATTATATCTTTTTATTATCATAAGTAACTTGTTTTATTCTTGGAACCAATTGTGAAGGTCACATGACGGTATTGGGATGATCAATTAAACTCTGTTTTTCCATTCCAAATTTATTAAAAAACTTAGAGTTTTTGTACACGTTTGGTATATTACACGTTTAGGCACAGGCACGTATATTTTATGTACGTAATGATTTTGTGTTTTATAAACAAGTTTAAATTTAAGAGTATCGTAATTAATATAGGAGTAGCGTAAAGTAAAGAAAATGCTGATTTGTTTATCACTCTTCAGAAGCTTATATATTTTATGCGAGTCCTCTATCTGGTATGCTTTTATGTCTAAACCTCTAGTAGGGACCTAAGGCTCTTAATTTTAATTTGAAATGGATTGCTTTTATATTCTTGATAATTAAAATTTAGATCTTTTTGAAAACTTAGACTTTTAATTATGTTTGCAATACTTTCTGTCTTAACAAAGCAACCAATATATGCAAATCGATGGTGAGGGTCTTCGATAATAATTTAATAAGTATCTAGCCTAAAACTTTTGAAAACATGTGCCTTTAATTATGCTTATTACACTTATACTCTGACAAAGCATTATTTAGTATTTATGAGTCGATGGTGATGATTCATGATTTTAACAAAATTTTTTAGTTATTTGGTTATTTTTGAATATTTCCATCTATTGATTTATGAGGCTCAAGGGGGTCAAATGATTGACAGATGGTAAACACGTATTGATCAACCCTAAAAAAATCACGTGATCGAATCAATTGGATCCAAGACTGTTTTTAATCTGTTTCTTTTTACAAGTTTAACAACCATGAAATCTCTTAAAAACAAATTTTTTTTTTTTTTTTTGTTGCTGTAACTTTTGTCCAACTCTTGTCAGCAAGAGGTAAAATTCAAACTATTGATTTAGGCTCCAACTTAAGCCATCTATGACGCTTCTGTGTCTAGCATGGCTTAATTAGTATCTAACCTATTACCTGTGGTGAATTTTAGCATCTACCATCTGCAACTGTGAAATTTCACATAGCTTAGAACTCCGTTTCCTGTGGATCGACCTCGTTCTTACCGAGTTATTTTAACTACTACTTCGCCACACTTGCACTTGGGTATTTATATTCTCACAATCTAGACATAGACATTAAATTTTTGACACCGTAATTGGGAAAGAAAAGTAATGCCTATTCTTTGAGAGAATTTATTTGTAAGTAAAAGTGGTTATGCTCTTATTCTTTCTTCTTGTAAGGGAAATACTAGGTAGAGAAAATTGCTAGGGGTACGATGTGACTAGCATCTGTATAAAAACTAGTTGGAGTGTGGGATCACTTGGTTGGATATGACTAGCACCTGTGTAAAAACTAATTAGAGGGATGTGACTATCATCTGTGAAAAAAACTAGTTGTAAAGAAAAACTAGCGCATGGGTTAAAGAACTAGTGGCTGTATCTACAGTTTAGATATAATAGAGAAAAATCTCAATAAAGGAGCCTTGGGAAGTGGAAGTGGACGTAGACTTTGGAGTTGAAGTCGAACCATAATAAATCTTGTTTTCGTATTCTTTTCTCTCTATCTCCTTTACTTTATAGTTTGAATTGCTTGCATTTATTTACAACATATTATTGGTTGATTAATATTTGTTTGAATATTTAGTTAGAATTATTAAATCTGAAATTATTTGTTGAATTATTGTTTAAACCCAATTCACCCCCTCTTGGGTTGCCACCTGGACTACCATACATTCCATCTGAGTCTTGTTGCATGAATGCATTGGTTGACCAGGATTGCCCTCAAGAGTCCCTTCCTCCCCTGTAGAGTCTTTTACCTGCAGTAGCAATAGTATATGGTGACTCTTTTCTTTAACAGTAAAGGAAACCATATCATTGAACAGAGAAAATGATAGAACAAAGGAGGCCATCACTGGAATGAGAACAAATCAGGCCGACCAGGATGAAAAATAAGGAGAGGTTGGTAAGAATACTACATACAATAGCAAACCAGCACCCTTAGCTCCTTAAAGCTTTGAGTCTGAACTCATAGCTAGTGCGTTAAACAAGCTTGTTTATGATAAGTATATTGGATAAGAGAATTCCATCTTTTAGTTTTGCTCGCGCTACATCTAAGGATATATAGAATTTCCTCGTTCGATCGGTTTGGTGGAGGACACCATTATCTTGTTGCTCGCATAGTGATCAATCGATGTGGACTCTTCATCTCCAAAGGTTTTTAGACCCCAATGTGAGCGAGATACCTTAGCTTATAGTAAAGTTGGGAGAATGTTAGAATAGTGGTTCTTGCTTACTATTGTGTTTAGTATTGGGGATTACCATATTGGACATTGTGGCTCAGTGTCTTGGACTTGTAGGGTTATGAATACTGGTTGGAGGTTTTGTAAACAAAATTGGACAAGTCTTACATATAATTATAGTTATGTGCTCTTGTTCATTTAGTATTTGGTTAAATTTGCATACATATTTGTACCTTCTTGACACCAAACTTACACGTACGCATTACAACCTTCTTTAAATCTGCTTATAATTATGTGCTCTCATTCATTTAGTGTTTTTATTCTCTCCGTTAATACTTGGTCATGTGTTGTGTTAGTATTGTGAGTTTGTTGTTCAATAAATTTCTTAATAGATAGTACTTGCAATAAGCAATGAGTAATTTTGTATCAATGTTGCACTCTGCACTTCTGAACCGTGATATAATCCAAGCTTTTGCTGGCAATAGGGGCAAACACTAAATGGCTTCAACCAAGGATCTTTCGGCTAGAATGAAGCAGTCATTTTGGCTCTTTTGCCTTTTTTTTTTTTTCACTGCTCTTTTGCTCCGCATAATAAGTTCATCATAAAATCTTAATTTTTTTTTACCAAACTATTGTTTTTTTTTTTAACTTATTCCACAAATAATAAATTTTTTAAATTATTTCTTAAATAATGTAAAACATGGCTCATGAGAGAGAGAGAGAGAGGGGGGGGTTTTAGAGAGTGAAAAAGGGAGGCTGAGAAGAAGAAAAGCAGAGAGAGAGAGAGAGAGAGAGAGAGAGAAGGGGGGGGGCAGGGGTTTTAGAGAGTGAAAAAGGGAAGCTGAGAAAAAGAAAAGTAGAGAGAGAGAGAGAGAGAGAGAGAGAGAGAGAGAGAGAGAGAGAGGGGGGGGGGGGGAGGGAGGGGTTTTAGAGAGAGAAAAAGTGACGCTGGTGTGACTTTCTCTGTCTCAACTTTTATTTTTAACACTTAGGTTGGGTCTATGTTGCCTTGTCCGGAAAACCCAAGTTAGGTGTGCGAGGATATGTCAGACTTGTTCGAATACGTGAGAAACATCAATTCCACACTTGAGGTTTCTGAAATATCATTTTCACTCAGGAATAAGTTTTTCTTATCAAGCCACCTCGTTTGGTTTGGTTGTGTTTTCGATTCCTTTATTTTCAAAATTGACGAGACCATATTTAATAAGTTTGTCCTAAAAATTATTTTTAAAACATTTTTTGAAAACTACTTCAATTTTAAGAGCTAAAACGATTAATTTTTGAGTTTTCAAAACTATTTTCATGCATACATAAAAAAATTGTATGAAAACTATAGTACTTTTGAAATTCTCATTATTTTTATTTTTGAAAATTCAAAAAATTAAAAACAGATATTTTAAAACCATTACCAAATAAGGTCGGAAATATGATACAAAATACAAATAAAATAAATTAACTCATTCTTATAGGTTTCTTGTAACCTATAGTATTTTTGAAATTCTGGTCATTTTTGTTTCTAAATATACAAAAAATGGAAATGAAAATAACAAGAAATAAAAAAAAACTCATTCTTGGGTGGCAATGATATTTCAAAAACCTCAAGTGCAAAATTGATGTTTCTCACACACTCAAATAGGTCAGATCATAATCCTTGCACGGGCAAGGCAACAGTCAATAAAGACCCAACCCAAGAGATCTTCACTTTTTCTCTCTACAACCCCTTCTCTCTCTCTCTCAGCCTCCATTTTTCTCTCTCTAAAACCCGTCCCCCCTCTCTCTCTACTTTTCTCTCTCTCTCTACAGAGCTGCAGGTAAAGCATGTTTCACCCTAAAGTGTGGTTGTGAACTACATATTACATTATTTACGGAATAAATTTAAAAATTCTATTATTTGGGGAATAAGTTTAAAAGAAACGTTAGTTTGGTAAAAAAAAAAAAAAAAAACGGAAGATCTCCCTACCATTCATTCCATCACCAAATTTTCCCACATCATTACTTTCTAATAACATTTTTTTTTTTTTGTGTTTTTTTTCAAGTAGGTAAATTTTTGAGATGAAAAATGAGCCGGTTTGAACTGAGTAGATATGGGTTGCAGGTTGGGATGGGTTAGCCCAAATTTTCCTAATTAATTATTGGATCAAATTTGGGCCGACATTGGTTAGACATGTTTGACCCAAATCCAACCCGTTTTTCAAGGTTTTTCTTTATTAATGTTGAGCACCAGGGGCCCGCTAACTAAACCAACCATGGGCATTGGTCTGAGACACGGCATTCATATAATGACCCGACCTGATCATGCAGCCCAGTTACCAAGCCGGCCCACTTGTTTTGACCGGACTGTATTTTCTTTTTTCTTTCCCATCTTTCTTGGGTTTAGTTTTTTATTTTTTAATTGCCCAACGCGGACTAGTTTTTTTTATAATTCCCTCTTTGAATACTTATACAAGGATAATGGGCCATTAACATACTTGACGTAAATCGTATATATGTACATACATACAAATACAAAAATACATTTATACATAATTGTCTACATAAATTTTTTTGTTTAAGAACATCAAAAGTGAAGATAAACTATAAGATGAAAATTTTAAAATAAATTTGATTATAAAAATTCTTAAAATTTCACAAATGCTACCTTAATTTTTATTCTATTTTATTTTTTATTTGTAATAAAACTATTACATCAAACCTCATAAAGTATTTGTCTAGAAGACTCGTTGCAGTAAAAAAATTCTTCTAGAGGACAACTATATATGGACTAACAAATGTACATCCTGCATGAAGATGTGAAGTCATGGACACGTGAAGATGTAGATGTGATGATGCCAATAATGGTGGAGTCACGTACCATTTTGAGTTCAAGACAATGAAGTCTTTTCTTTCCTATAGAAATAGAAAGGCCTCAGGAGAGAGTTTGCGTCACGTATATATTTATGGCACTATAGTACTCATGGAGAACCCATTATTATTTTTAAGAATATAAAGCCACGTCTTGAGTATTTAGTACTCATGCGGGATAAATCTCTTGTAGGCTGACCTCAGGACTTGAATTTAAGTTGACCAATGTGAAGAACATACACACTTAACTATCTAGATTTATTTGTTATTTTTTTAAACAAAAAAAAAAAAAATTAAACGAGCACTGCATGTGCAAGACTGTTTCTTTAGCAAATACAAATCACTATGTGTACCAGAGGACTTGGGTTCCCTCGAAGCAACCCAAACAAATCTCTAATTCTCTGTATGTCGTCTTGTTCTCCAGCTAACATCATTTTTATTTGGCCTTTCATTTTTCTTCTCAACCCACACACCTCTAAGAATACCTTTTTAAGTACTTCTACATTTTTTTTTTCCCTCTAAGAATACCTTCTGAGTACTTCACATCTTTGTGCTGTCACGTTTGCCCTTTCACGTCCCTCTCGTTATGCCACGTGTCAACGCCTGCCACAACGATGACATGGCAAGGTACATGCTGACGACCCACTCGAAAGATAAGCTGAAAAAATGGTGCGCTTGCGTGTCATACAGATGCGATCGGACTTTCATGATGGAGGAGAATGCCACTTGTGTCGTAACTACACAATAAAGTCGAAAAGAAAACAAAACATGGACTCTTGCCGCTGGACGAGGAAGCTCACCCCGAACCATTGAATTGAATTTTAAACGATTCATGTCCCTATTAATCTTTGGATAAGCTTAATGTCACTTTTCGGTTTTTTCACATCACAGGATAGAAAACGAAGGCTAACAACCAGCAAATTCGACTCAATTATTGGTCTCCTTTAACGATGTGTGGTTTAAAAAAATGAAGAATATCTTACCCACTTACCAGCAAATTCGACTCAATTATTGGTCTCCTTTAACAATGTGTGGTTTAAAAAAAATGAAGAATATCTCACCCACTTACCAGCAAATTCGACTCAATTATTGGTCTCCTTTAACTGATCAAACAATATCTTACCCACTTACCATTGTAATACATTGACATGAGAAGAACATTAAGTAGGGTCGAGATAATAAACCCACCAAAAGAACGCATTTACTCGTATCGTGAGTTCCTCATACCATTCCTCGGATATATTTTTTTGGCTGTGCCATCTAAGAAATGCAGTGACCCGAACCCAGAAAAGGAGGATCAAGAAGTGGTAGTCGCGTATTCTTGCTACAACATTTCATTTAGAGTAACAAAGACCTCTATCAATGGGAAGTTAAATTGGTTAGGAAAATAGAAATAAGCAGAGAAACAGGCTGTAGGCATTAGAAATTCTCTTACCAACATAATCACCTGTAGAATCCCACCTATCTCCTCATCAATCTGTAGAATCCCATCTTAATTTACAATGGTAAGGTTTCAGGAGTCTGGGATGGAATTGCCGCTTCTAACCGATATGCATCCTGTATGAAGATGTGAAGTCATGGACACTTGAAGATGTAGATGTGATGATGTCAATAATGGTGGGAGTCACGTACCATTTTGAGTTCAAGACAATGAAGTCTTTTCCATCCCATAGAAAGGCCTCAAGAGAGAATGAGAGAGTTTGCCATATGTATATATTTATTCAGTACATGACACTATAGTACCACGGAGAACCCTTTATTTTTTCTGTAGTACATTAAGCCACGTCTTTAAGTATATAGCACTATCGTATATATTTATTGTGCCTATTTTGTGTCTTGATTAGTTCTTTATCAAGTTTTTTAAAATGATTCTATTTCTCCTCTTCTTACAATATTAAATTTGTGATTGTTCATGAAAGATAAATCTCTTACAGCATGACTCATAAATTGGACTTAAGTTAACTAACTTGTAGAGCATATCGAGTTGACCAACTCTATCTATTTGTTATTCTTTTGGGCAAAAAGTAGAGAATTACAAGCGCATTACTTGTGCAAGATCGCTAGTTTAGCAAATACAAACCAATATGTGTACAAAAGGACTTGGGTTCCCTCGAAGCAACCCAAACAAATCTCTAATAGTCTGTACTTCTTGCTCTCCGGCTAATTGCATTATCATTAGGCCTTTCATTTTCCTTCTCTGCACCAACAAAATAGGGAAGGCTATTGTGAATATACTACACGCATCTCTCTAAGAACACCTTGTAAATACTTCTACATTTTATTTTCTATTTTTTTTATTTTTTGCCAAAAAGGATAGGAGAGATTTTATTAGGAAAAGACGATCAAAGTCAAAAACCTAGAGCATCTCAGTACTCTAGTCTGGAAAATCATACTGCTAACTTAAAGAATCTCTAAATATAAAGGCTTTCTTTACACAAGTATGTGGAGCCCCACTACAACATCTCCTAGCAAACAAGATATTTGAAAGACACGAAAACTTAATCAAATTCTAACAATCCGCCACCAGTGATATCCAAATTTATGATATTTGTTATTGCTTCCGCATTAGCTTCTATCTGAACACATCTAAACTTCCATAATAATGCCAACTAAATGCTTTCTCAAACAGCCCAGTGCATCTTCTATTCTTAGAGAATGGATGTCATGAAAGAACCGGATACTAATCCCTATAAGTGAGCCTAAATGATCTTTAACAACAATACTAAATCCTATTTCATTAAGACTGTTCATCAATATTTATCTTAGTCACATCTTTCGGAGGAGACTAACATTTGAAACACCAGTCATATTCTTTTGTAAAAATTTAGTATAATGCTATACGACTAGAATTATTATACAAAACTTGGTAAACCAGTTTGAAAACTTATTTTCAATAAAGTTTTTGAAAACACCCTATTTTTAGGAACAAAAAAATTTAGAGGTAATTACACTTTACTCCTTGTGGTTTGAGCAAAAATCAGATGATCCCCCGTAGATTAAAAGTGAACACATAACTCCATGTGGTTTAGATTTAGTTGTAAAATGGATAAAAACTGTTAGAATTAAAAAAGAAAATTTTTGTCATAGTGGTATTTTTGTAATTTTATCTATTCAAAATGTACATAAAAAGACAATTTTACCCATTTATATTAAAATAAAGGGTTATTCTTCGCATGTGTTATTTTACCAAATCTGTATGATTTTATCTATTTGGCAGATAAGTCCAAATTATAAGAGGGTTATGTGTTCACTTTTAAACCATAAAGAGGTCATTTGATTTTCGCTCAAACCATAGAAATGTCTATGGTTCTATTTTCTATTTTTGAGAACTCAAAAAAAATAAAAAGTTTCTTTTTTATTTCTAAAAATAGAGAAAAACCATAATGTATTCAATTTGCTTTGTCCGGAAAACAAATGTCCATATAGATGGATGTGCATGAAATGAAAGCGTGGGCACGAGGAAACAAGTATTCAGGGGTGTCCCAATTTAGTTCGTGTCTCAATCTAGTCCTGGCCTTCTCTTTTGTTGTTATTTTCCTTAGTTTGTTGTTCTGTTCCTCCTTTCTCCTTTGCCCTCTTTCCCTTTTTTTTTATACTTGACTGAGAAAAAAAAAAACATGAAAAGATAGACAGCGATCATCTATTGAAAGAAAAAGTTAATGTTATACAATTGAAAATTCAAACTGAATTTATTTTTAAAATGATGTAGTTGGATAAGAGTTATTTATTTTAAACAAAATATTCATTATGATGGCTCTTAATTACAATAATATCACTAACACATACATCATTCTAAAAATTTTTTATGTACAAAACTTTGAAAAAATAGCATTTTTTAAAAAAATTTGATTTTTTACCAATTTTCATAAAGGTTTATACTTGATCCAATACCGTATTATAAATTTGACTCTTAATTATAACAATGTCAATAACTATATTATTTTTTGCCAGTAGAACAACTGATCCAATACCGTGTAAAATAAATCCATGAACTTTAAAATCATGATAAAGAGTCCATTACGTGCTGTAATCACTTGAAGGTTCGGACACCCTTTAAAAAATGAGTCTTATTTAATTATAATATTATGAAAATTTATTTAAGTTTTGTGATTGTATAATATTCCCCAAATTCTAATAAATAAAGGACAAGCGGTGGGATTTTTCTTGCGTCAACCTAGAAGTTTTAGGCAGGAGCTAGTGTTGACAGTTCACTCAGGAGAAGATAAAAGACAAGCTAGTTTTTTCTTGGCGGAAAAGGGCATGCGAAGGCAAAAAGAAAGGGAAGGAGAAAATGATAACATCTGGGATTAGAAATATATGGGCTGCAACTGTAATCTTTGACGTGGTCTGACCGTCCTCTGAGTACACTGTTTATTTTTTATTTTTTTGCAAAATAACATGACGTGTCAACGCTCTCCGTTTCCACATTCATGTACTAGCATAATGCCAACAGCGGCCGCTGCCGGGAGAGGCAGTGGCAGCCTCGAGAGGCAGTGGCAGCCTCATATCATGTCCAACACGCCATCTGTGGGTTTGTTGCATTATTTCTCTTTCCACCCTCTTAAAAAAAAAAAAAAACACTTTGATTTGAACAAAGCATCTGGGCGTTTTTTAACCCTCTCAACAAAGAGTAATGTTATACTATCAGAAAAATTATATAAAATTTATCACTAAAATAATATGATTAAATTATATGTCTATCATTTTAAAATAAAAAGTCTATCTAAATGTTTATTATTTACAAAATTATCATTGTTACATCATTTTAGTGTAAATTTTTGTACATAAATTTTAGAAGAATATCATTTTTTTTCAACAAAATAAGTATTTTTTATTTTTTTTAACAATCCGTCAAATGAGTTAGCAAATTGTTTTAGAAAATCATTTTTTTTAAGTTTAACCGGAGTCTTCATACCAGGAATGCCGAAGTTGAAGAGTCGGCTATAAATTCCCTAACAATCTCCCTAAACTTTCACAACCACAGCCACTATCATCCACTCCCAATGGAAGCTCCTTCTTGGGTTGTTCTAGCCTTCGCATGTCTAGCTGCACTAGCCTTTTTCGGAAAACTTCTCCCTGTCCGACGGCACAAACAAAAACATCCACCAGGTCCCAAGCCATGGCCAATCGTCGGCAACTTAAACTTGGTGGGTTCTATCCCCCACCAATCCTTCAGCATGTTATCCAAAAACTATGGAGATATAATGCAGCTTAAGTTCGGTTCCTTCCCCGTAGTGGTGGCCTCATCCCCTGAAATGGCAAAGGAATTCCTGAAAACACACGGGCAAACCTTTGCTTCTCGGCCTGCAACTGCCGCTGGTAAGTACACTAGTTATAACTTCTCCGACATGACATGGGCACCTTACGGGGCTTACTGGCGCCAAGCACGCAGGATTTATCTCAATGAACTATTTGGACCGAAACAAGTAGACTCCTATGAATACATTCGTGTAGAGGAAAGGCGTGCTCTTATTTCGCGCCTTTACGCTCTGTCAGGAAAGACAGTTGTGATCAAAGAACATGTAGTTCGTTTCACTTTGACCAATGTAAGCAGAATGACACTTAGTGACAAGTACTTTAGCGAATCCGAATTTGAGAGCTCAATAGTAAAGTTCAAAGAACTTCAGGAGATGCTAGACGAGTGGTTTTTTCTTAATGGTGTTTTCAATATAGGGGATTGGATACCCTGGCTCAACTTCTTAGACTTGCAAGGTTATGTGAAGCGAATGAAGGCTTTGTATAATAAATTGGATAGGTTTCACAATCATGTGCTCGATGATCATAAGGCTAGGAGAGTAGCCAAGAAGGACTTTGTCCCTAAGGATATGGTGGATGTAGTGTTGCAGCTTGCAGACGATCCTAATCTTGAAGTTAAGCTAACTAGTGATTGTGTCAAGGGGTTATTACAGGTATCTTTTTTTCTTGCCCATTTCTTTTCTAATCATTCATTTATCAAACACACTCTCACATGAGCGCAAACTTTTTCAACTGCTTGTTGCACTTACAGTTACAGCTTTTATGGGTCTGCAAATGAAATAATCCTCTTATTCTTATTTCAAAAAAAAAACCAAAAACATATACATGCTGGCATACATGTATTCAAGTACTGGACATTGATGCTTTCAAAATTATACCTTGGAAGTTCATCATCTCATTTTTTTATGTGTACTCAGGACCCCATAGCTGGTGGCACAGATACCTCATCTATCACTGTGGAATGGGCAATATCTGAACTTGTGAAGCAACCACAGCTCATTAAGAAAGCAAGTGAAGAGCTGGATAGAGTTATTGGGAGAGAGAGATGGGTCGAAGAAAAAGACATCCCACATCTTCCTTACATTGATGCAATCGTGAAAGAGAGTATGAGATTACATCCGGTAGCAACGTTGCTTGCACCACATTTTTCTATTGAAGATTGCAATGTCGCTGGTTACCACATTCCTAAGGGAACAACTGTTCTCATAAATACATGGAGTATAGGGAGAGACCCTAGGTATTGGGAAAAACCTGAAGAGTTCTGCCCAGAGAGGTTCTTAGGTAAAAAGATTGATGTGAAAGGACAACATTTTGAACTATTGCCTTTTGGTTCAGGAAGGAGAATGTGCCCTGCCTACAAACTTGGATTGAAGTTGATTCAATCGACCTTGGCTAATTTATTACATGGATTTAACTTGAAATTGCCCGACAACATGAAATCAGAAGATGTCGACATGGAGGAATGCTATGGACTAACAACACATCGAAAGATCCCAATTGTTGTGGTCATTGAGCCACGACTTCCAGCTCATATGTACTAGTTGGGGAAGCGTAAGATCGTTCCTCTAAATAATGTACTGTGTTTTTCATCTTAATAATGTTTGGTGTTGATGTAATTTCTACTTGAATAATCATCTATATAATGTCGGGTTGATGGAAATTTTACTAATTGAAAAGAGACGGGTACCAATGCTAGCTGGAGGTTTGTTTATTTCGATGTCTCGGTTTTTGGTCTCTAAACTCCCTACTCAAATTTAAAGTAGTTTGGTCTTTCATCAAATTGTTCTTTGTGGTTACACTTACGGCATAAACTCTCTATTATGAGTACTAGATCACTGAATGATTTGCAAACTTGTAAATTGACAATAAGATCAAGTGCTATATAAGAAGATTGGTATTTACAGTAACCTTCCAACTTTTAACATGAAAAAAAGGCCCTTCCTTGTTTTATATACCTCTTAGAGGCTAATTTTCAAGAAATAGTTGCACATAGAATTACTTTACACATCATACTGGTCACAATCATTAAAATACTGATTGTCCCTCATCCAAGACCATTCATCAGTAATCTCCTTCAAGGATGTTGCTTTTATCAATCAACCAGATTCTTAATTATATTTGTAACTAATACGTCACTTATCCTCTCAATCTCACCTAAAAAGGCCAAGAAAGATTAATAAATTTGCAATTCATATAAGCATCTAGCTTTTTTCACCCTAATCAATGCAAGCAAAATAGTATCAAGTACTTTTGTGAATCCAAATTAGGAAGTACAAAAACATAATGAACAAAAAATTGTGCTCAGTATTGGAAGAATGTTAGAATAGCTATTTTTGCTTACTGCTGTGTTCAGTATTGGGTATTGCCATATTAGATATTGTGGCTCAACTTCTTCAACTTGTAGGGTTATGAGGCTGTGTAAAAGAAATTGGACAGGTTCCAAAATTATGCGCTCCAGGAACTAATCTGGGTTTTTTGAAAGGTAGCAGCCGAGGAAAAATGTAGCATATTTTGATACGTTGTACTGCAACCAACTTACAATTTCATTGAACCATGAAGGTTTGAACCACCTTAATGATTGCTCGAACCTCCCTTGTGAAAAATTGTGAGGTTTTTTAACGAGTACATAGTATGAACTTGGTCTCTCAAGCTATGTTTGGTATAAAAAAATGTAATGGAATAAAATGAACATTTATACTTTTATTCTCATTATCTTGTTTGATAGTACTATTTAAAGTTGAAATGGTCATTCTCATAGAATGACCATTCTCATATTTTGTTGGAATAATCATTCCTTATTTTTAGAGTGAAAATGGTCATTTCATTTTCACATGAGATATAACATAAAACAAAACTTGGTAAGATTTTTGTTATCAAGTTTCTTAAAAAATTTTTAAAAAAATTAAAAAGTTAAAAAGTTTCACCGGCCCATCATCACCCAACACTCACCACCACTGTTGTCGCCGCCACAACCACCGCTTGCCTCCACCGCCGCCATTATTGCAAATGCTCAATAATATTTTATAAATAATATATAATACTTCTAATATTATGTATGTAACATAATATTGAATTTTTATATTACATACTAAAATTCTATTCCATTCCATTTTAGCATTCTTTATTAGTCTTATCAAACATGGGAATGAGAATAACTATTTCATTCTATTTTCATTACCATTTCATTCTATTCATTTTTATTTCTTTGTACCAAACATAGCCTCATAGTAGGACAATAATCTATAATTCGAGGTTGTAGCATTGTACCTTTAGGAAGATCTAGCAAGACTTTTGGTATATGATCATTTTTTTAAAGATGATAATTCTAACTTTGACTTTTATTTAAAATATCTCTCCATTGCTATAATAAACAAAAAAGAAAAGGTAAAAAACAACTCTCAATAATTTCAACAAACGCTAGAGCCTGTCGTTCAACTAAACCCTAACTTTTAACGAGTTAAAGCCCTAAAGTCAAACGCAATTTTAACTAAATTGTGACTCTAATGTTAGCTCCTTAACATAAATAAATTTTAGTAAATCAGCAACTCAATAACTGAACACAATTATAGTCACGTAATATATGTTAAAAGCACAACCTTGGGTTGGTACCCTAGAAATTAAAATCTTATGAAAGTGGTGTCATTTTTCCTATAATTGGAAAATCAAATAGTTTACTAAAGGCACCACGAGTGTCAAAACCAAACTATATGTACACATTAACAACATTTTTATTTTATTTTTTTTGAACAGCAAAGAAAGAAGATATCATTAATGGAGGCAGAATAATAGGGTCAAAAGAGACCAACAAATATAGGAGCGGCTTTGCTGCTGTCAAGTTAGGTGCTATTGCTACTGTTGATAACGTGGCCCAATTAAAAGTCACTGTGTGGGAAGCCTTAAGAATCACGGTTGTATCTGATTCTAAACTTTAAAACCCCAAGTTGGACTCTCTCTCCATCTCTTTCTCTCCCCCACACTCTATCTGAACCGAAGAGCCAAAGCATCTAGCCGTGGTCACTAACTCACCATGGACGACCACCCAATGTCTTCTTCCTATTTCTCTCATCTTCCTCACTGAATTCTTTCTCTCCTCTTCCTCTCTAAACTCAACTGCCTTGTAGCTGAACAATGCCCTTCCCTTGTCTCTCAAAAACCATTATTGTACTCTCTCTCTCTCTCTCTGCATACACCACCCATCCTATCACTCCTATAAGCTTGTTGCTTTGTATTTGTAAAAATTAGTTCAATAAATTTAAGAAATTACAAATTAATTCGTTATTTCTATTTGTTTCTCTTCAAGATAACTATGTTCTCAATAGTAAATTACAATAGTAGAAACCCATAATAGAGATGATCAATCCCTTCTTCAAATAAAAAAATTATGTATTCAGAATTTTAGTTCTTGCAAATACATTGATCCGGCCTGTTGCCATCGCCGGTTTGCAGTGGCCACGGTTAGCATAGGAGAGAGAGAGAGAGAGAGAGAGAGAGAGAGAGAGAGAGAGAGAGACGTGGGTGTTGCATTGGTGAAGGGAGGTCTCCTGGTAATGGTGGCGGTGGGGATTTGAAAGCCGAGAGAGGAAACAAAAGAAGAAGGAAACATCAAGGTCTTTTGCTGTAAAACAATGAAAAAAATTACAAAATAGGAAAACCGGTTTAGAACGAGAAAGGGGGAGAGAAAGAGATGGAGAGAGAGTCCAACTTTGGGGTTTAAAGCTTAGAATCAGATACAACTGTGATTCTTAAGGCTTGCCACATGGTGACTTTTAATTGGGCCACATAATCAACAATAGCAACAACACTTAACTTGACAGCAGCAAAGCCGCTCCCAACAAATACAAACACAACTCAAAATGAGGGAGGAGGGGGAATTGGCAAGGAGCCAATTGGGGAAGGGCACTTAGAAAGCTATTCATTAAATAGCCACTAATTAGGTAGTACACAATTAGTTTTGTGCATTTTATTTGAAGGGGCTCCCTCATGGAAGATTTGGTGCCTTCTTTACTCCACACACCTCTCAATCACTTTAGATTTAGAACATCTTATAATCATCATGAGTTGACATATTTAACAAAGTCATATTCATTTGTACGTATCCATAACACAACTCAAATCTAGATTTTAGATGCCCCGTTCTTAACAATAAAAATAGAAGTTTTACATCAAATAAAGTAAATTACTGAAGGCTGATATTATAACACCTAATCCAAAATGTTCTCCCATAACTATGATTGACCACAGCCACGCACATCCCAATTTTTTTTAAAAAATAAATCAATTAAAAACAATCTTCTCAGTATCTTTCCATGTGATGTTTGCCACATTGGGAAATCAGGAGTATCAATGTAGACATCAGGTTGGTAAAAGATTTTCTTCTATGAAATGCCTGGATAATACACTGATGGGTGGCATCTTCCCAAAGCTTGAGTTCCCGACTCTGGATTGGGTTACGTGTTATTATCCCACTCCTAAAAGTTTTGCATTTAAAGGTGTTTTCTCTGTTTTTAACGTCTTCAAGCTTTGTATTTTAGATCCAAAAAAAAATGTTACAAGCACCCCAAATTCTTTGCAAAAAACAGAAATTCAAACAATCAGGCCTCACCAAAAATATTTAGTACATGATATTAATGTTCCCAACTGAAAAATGGTGTATGAAAATCTCCTGCAAGATTAATCTCCAAATTTAGTGATGGTTCAAGGAAATTACTCAAATTTTGATTTGAGTTCTATGTATTGTGCTTACGATAGACCATGGCCATGTATATATATATATTAAAAAAGCTTTTTACTTGTTTCATAAAGGTTTATATTTGAAGTTTGAGAGCCGAAGTGTATTATTTTTTTTTCCAGTGCAACAACTGATCCAATACCAGGTGTCAAACAAGTCCTTGAACTTTGAAACCCTGATCAAGAGGCCTTTTGATGGGGGAATAACCTCATAAGTGAAGTGCTTCTTTTTGCCATTGTGGGTTTTCTTTATTTTTTTTAGTTGTTTTTGGGTCTGGGATTACAACAGAACACTAACCACCGCACAAACAAATAATTAACAAAAAGGAGAGAGCAAACAATTAGCAGCAGAGGGAGAGGAGTGGGCCTCGCCTAACTATAAGCATCAAAGTACTTTCTGCTCTGTTATATACACATGAAAATAGACAGAAAATGTTATTCTTTTAAAAAGTTTGAATACAAAATTGTAATTATATTTTTTAACCAAGATCATATTGTAATTATATATTTTTTTAATTAAGAGCTATAATGATGAATATTTATATTTTAAGGTGAAAGGTTCTCAATCAATAATATTATTTTGCAAGTAAATTTTTTAATAATTTTCTCTCTATTTAGCATTATCCGAATAAAACATATAAAAAAGAATAAGTGTCCTTTCACTATCAAGTTTAATAAGTATCGTACGACTTAAGCGGACAGATTGCACGTAACGAAGCTACTTTCAAATGAAGGTAAAATAGAGTTTGCGGTATCTCAAATGTTATCCTCTTCATGTAATCCATTAGATATGATCACAAAAGACTGGCCTGACACTACTTTAGTAAAGTAAAGTGTTTACTAATGAAGGATTTTAGAAGCTTAATTTTTAATTACGAACTCTATTGATCTCCTACTTGCACATAAATTACACTTTTCCTTTCTATATAACGAAAAAGTTGGTTGGTCAAAACATATTAGACACTCCATATTTTTTGCTAGAAAGATAAAATATGTTTTGGCTAGTTTCAGTTTCATCTACTCTTGCTCCCTTAGTACATTGTGATCAAGGAGGAAGACCATTAGATCTTTGAGGTTTCTTTAAATACAAGATTGAAGAGTTCTAGTAGTTTAGATTGCAATAAGATTCACAAAGGTATTGAACCTTTCAATCTACTTTTTAAATAATCAATGAAAAAAATGCAAGTCAAATCTAAATTTTTTAAAAATTCGGTTCTCCATGGTTTTCTAGACACAATAGATATGCCTATTTTAGCTTAGACCAATGATCATGAAGGCGCTAGAAAATGGGAAAAATAAGATTGGTTGGCTGCTTGGCCTTCATGGTAAACATGAGATCTCTGCAAGTTTGATCACTTTCTATATTCCATATGATTAATTATCATTCATACAATGCACGAAACTAATGTGGCATGTGAGATAGTGGTAAGCATGGAGGAACACTATGGGGGAAATTTCCCTGACAAAGAGAATTTTTTTGCTTATTTCTTAACCTGGGTGCGGTTTTAACTTTTTTTCGCAACCCAGATTTGGCGCCTTTACAATTGGCGTTTTTATTAAAAACGCCTTTTTGAAAAGCGTTTTTATATTAATTACTTCAAATTCGTCAAAAAAATATAGAAAAATACGAAGGCAAAATACGAAAAAATACCAGTAAAAACGCCATTTGAAATGGCATTTCAAACTCCCAAAAAATGCCATTCAAAATGGCGTTTCTTTACACCAAAAAAGGCCATTTCAAATGGCTTTTCTATCAGTAACAAAAAATTCCTGCATCTGCTGAACTAAACTTGCATAACTTTTAAATCGGGACACCGATTGACGTGCCGTCGACTCCCACACGTCACTCGTGTCACACCGGTGCCTCCCGTCAAGTTTCGCACTTCTCGGACCCTTCCTCCCCGTTTCGGTACCCTGACGCTCGAGTTGGCACAACTCGAAAAACCTAAGTATTGAAATTTTACAACTTTGCGTAACTTTCAAACCGGGACACCGATTGACGTGCCGTCAACTCCCACACATCACTCGTGTCACACCGGTGCCTTCCATCAAGTTTCACACTCTCTGGACCCTTCCTCCCTGTTTCAGTACCCCGACACCCGAGTTGGCACAACTCGAAAAACCTAAGTATTAAAATTCTAAAACTTTGCGTAACTTCCAAACTGGGACACCGATTGATGTGCCATCAACTCCCACACGTCACTCGTGTCACACCAGTGGCTCCCGTCAAGTTTCGCACTCTCCGGACCCTTCCTCCCTATTTCGGTACCCTGACGCCCAAGTTGGCACAACTCGAAAAAGCTAAGTATTGAAATTCTAAAACTTTGCGTAACTTCCAAACTAGGACACCGATTAATGTGCCATCAACTCCCACACGTCACTCGTGTCACACCAGTGGCTCCCGTCAACTTTCGCACTCTCCAGACCCTTCCTCCCTGTTTCGGTACCCTGACGCCCGAGTTGGCACAACTCGAAAAACCTAAGTATTGAAATTCTAAAATTTTGCGTAACTTCCAAACCGGGACACCAATTGACGTGCCGTCGACTCCCACACGTTACTCGTGTCACACCAGTGCCTCTCGTCAAGTTTCGTAGTCCCCAGACCCTTCCTCCCCATTTCGGTACCCCGATGCTCGAGTTGGCACAACTCGAAAAACCTAAGTATTGAAATTCTAAAACTTTGCGTAACTTCCAAACCGGGACACCGATTGACGTGCTGTTAACTCCCACAAGTCACTCGTGTCACACTAGTGCCAGCTGTCAAGTTTTGCACTTCTCGGACCCTTTCTCCCCATTTCGGTACCTCGACGCTCGAGTTAGCACAACTCGAAAAACTTAAGTATTGAAATTCTAAAACTTTGTGTAACTTCCAAACCAGGACACCGATTGATGTGCCGTCAACTCCCACACGTCACTCGTGTCACACCAGTGCCTCTCGTCAAGTTTTGCACTCCCCGAATCCTTCCTCCTCGTTTCGGTACCTCGACGCCCGAGTTGGCACAAATCGGGACACCTAAGTATTAAAATTCTAAAACTTTGCATAACTTCCAAACCAGGACACCGATTGACGTGCCGTCAACTCCCACACGTCACTCGTGTCACACCGGTGCCTCTCGTCAAGTTTCGCACTCTTGAGACCCTTCCTCCACGTTTCGGTACCCCAACGCCCAAGTTGGCACAACTTCGAATACCTAAGTATTGAAATTCTAAAACTTTGCATAACTTCCAAACTTTGGCACAACTCCAAAAACAAAATGGCAAATATGACCCAAACTCACACATATTATATGAAAAAACTTATTTTTACATAATACTGAAGTACAAATCTTAACAAGTTTTATGAACCATGTTCATAGCAACATAGTAGTTTGCCAGCAACGCTAAGGCTACTAGGTAGATAGTTTTGAAAGTCATCGTCACCTTCTTCTTCCGAGAAGTCTGAAAGTTCTGGGTCAGAAAGTAGTAATGGATCTTGAATAATTTCTAATATTCGTTGCGTTGGATTAATACATTCTATCTTTGCATGCTCTGTAAAATGATATCTATCCAACCTTCATTGTATTTGATCAATCTTGCATTCTAGCGCTTTGATGACCTTCTTGTTAGGTGATCTCCTGTTGAACATCTTTGCTGAACGGGCCTTTGGGACACGGAGGCCATGCCATCAGCAATACGTCTCTTGTTCACAACGTTTATCAAACAGGTCTTCCCACGGCACTTTGTATATGCATTGGTCGTGGGTGACCCCGGGGGGTGGATGTAAGGACCCCTCGCCGATAAATATGTGGCTGACTGGACCCATAGTATCGTGCATTAGGATAGGTTTATTAAGAAAGCAACGTTTTCGGCTATACCATTTGTTACCGACTGGGTCCGTATATGTACGCACCGCATGGATGGCTAAGGATTGGTTTTGAACCGTCTCGTTGCTTGAAACCGAATGACTTGACGATGCCCCAAATAATCCTTTTCGCTTCGACATCTTTGTAAGTATGGTTTACCACTTCTTCACATCTTCAAACAATGTATATATAGTCAATACAATACAATGCATGATTAATGGGTTCACGTGAATTCATTGGGTTGTGTGCAACATTAGCCTTCACGTGAAAGGTGAAGAACAATGCAGGCTTTATTAACTATATTATTAACGGTTTCAAAAAAGGTAAACAACACATGAAAATGATCCAGAAGTTACTATTCACCATCCAACTTGCAACCTTCACGTGAAGTGTGAACCTATGAATGCTTTATTGACTATATTATTGACCATCTGTTGGTAGTCCAATGAACCTAGTGGGAACCCGTCAACCAAGGTAAGCAAGGGACATTGACATGGCTCCTACCAGTAGCGCTTTGTGAAGGAGAAAGCAGCACAGGTAAGCAAGGGACGCTGACAGGGCTCCTCCCAGTGGCGATTTGTGAAGGAGAAAGCAGCATAGGTACGCAAGTGACGCTGAGATAACTCCTCCCAGTGGTGCTTTATGAAGGAAAAACCAGCACAGATAAGCAAGGAACGCTGACATGGCTCCTCCCAATGGCGATTTGTGAAGGAGAAAGTAGCACAGGTAAGCACACGACGCTGAGATGACTCCTCCCAGTGGCGCTTTGTGAAGGAGAAAGCAGCACAGGTAAGCAAGCGACGCTGACATGACTCCTCCTAGTGGTGCTTTGTGAAGGAAAAAGCACCACTAGTAAGCAAAGAGCGCCAACAAGGCTTACTCCATTGGCGAAGGAGCAAACCCAATTTCCCATTTCCCAAGACCTCCCATTCCAAGACATCCGATGATGGACACCCACCATTTCTATAGGATCAGAATTAATAAATGTTCGTCACTTCGATAAATTTTCCAACGATAGGCAACCCCCATTACGTGACCGTTTTGAGCAACCCCCATCTATCTCCGCTCAGGGATAACCCTCATGACATGGTCAAACCCTTTTGTTTGCATTACCTGGGCTACCCTTTCCCTATTTATACTTTAATATTGGGCTACCTCCCATGACAAGGTTGCTTTTTGAAGGGATTAGTGACTAAATGAGACAATATAGCCTACGCTTTACTGTAAATGGACCAGTCACGGATTAATGTGATTCACGTGAATAGATTCCTGACAGTCACGTGAATTCATGAAGCTTTCACATAATTGCTTAAAGTCACAGGTTGAATTCGTACCCCACCATTTTGAGTAATTCTCAAATTTTTTTGTACAAAGTTTCATATAATCGACTATAGTAACAGTAATATTTTGTAAAATGACATCATCATACAAAGGGGGAGCTATACTTTATATATGTTGCAACAATTTCTTTTACAAAAAACAATACAAAATGAAAAACTAAATACCCTAACTACTATACATGACCTTCAAAAAAAGTTTCCATAACAAACTCCACAACAACAAATGGACCTCGAAAAAAAGTTTCAGGCACAAACTCCACAAAAATAAATGATAAACTAAATACCATAGCTACTATACATGACCTCCCGTACCATACGGGAATGGCCTCCTATCTCTCCTCGACCTACGGACATAGACACGTGGTATCGATGGTTGCGGCTGTGCCTCTACTTGTGTGATCTGTGAAGCATCATGTAAGTCATCGGTAGGGAGTGCGTCTACCTCTGTGATCTGTGCTACCACTGAAACCTCCGGATGCCCACTGCTAGACTGGGTAATCAACGGTGGCCCCTTTGCATATGATGGTGGGAATAGAGGCACCGACTGCGACGACATAACAGGTGAAACCCGACCCTTTGTATGCATAAAGGACGTCTCGATACGCTGTCCTGATGCTAACAATGGGTCATCCTATGCGTCAGCGTCCTCGTCATCACCTAGTCCCGAGTAACCAGATCCCTGGTTATGCGTAACAGGGGAGCTAATGTGGCGGGGAGCGCGGCTACGCGGTCTGACCTCGTAAGTAGTCGCATGTGATGAAGATGGTACATCCTGTGACTCATTGTGATATGTATACGTTGCCATCGTCGAAGTCACATGCGATGAGGATTGTTTAAAAGCATCGAAGGACTGTGGCAGCTAATGCTCGCATGATCTTGGGGGGGGGGGTGGCCGCACCGGAGGAGGAGCTGCCGACTGTCCAATCCGCTTGTGCTCACGTAATTCACGGAGTAACGTGGCACTAATGTCCCGTACCCTATATAGATCCTGCAATGTAGTTGGCGAGCAGTACGCATAAATGGCACGATCTGAGTGCTAATGTATGGATGTAATATGGCGGGCTTGCAAAAATGAGGGACAACATGTATAACTAACTGATGTATACAAGTGACTTTGAAACAAATGAAAATGTTATGGCTTTACTAACCGCAATCTCTATTGTGGAGCCGACCTCAAGGTATCCAGTAGCAGGCAAGTGAATAGGATTGCCCACCAGTGGGCGTGTAATACGGCGGTACCACACCATGTATGGATCGTCATATCGTATCTGTGCAACATGAGGAACCCCAGCTACAAGATGATCACGCCTATGCTCCCATCGGTCGATATACTCTGCATGAATCTCGCTGCAATTAGTGGTGCGTCGTCTCCCGTGCATGTCAATAACATGTAACCTAGGCGAGGTATAACACTCATCTGGTACATCCTGCCTGAACCCAAACTGTCGTAAGACACGATCAGGTAAATATAGCTCAACGACCTCTAAGCATACTAAAGGGGACCGAGTCAGCCATATATCCCTCCCTGCCCGACAATAAGTTGCCATTGTATGCATGATCTTATCGTATGGCGTCCAGGTGAACTGCAAACGTTTACATTGACAGTTTACATGGACAGTACTTGTTTTGGTAACCAGTGATAGGAAAACTAAATAATATAAATTACAATTTTGAACATGTTATACGTATCTCATCTGGCCGCAATCGGTCTAGCTGGTCTCTGCATACGCGGACAACATGGGTGGAAGTAATGTCTGTGCTAAATTTAGATCTCCACCTGACATATACATTAAAAATATTGTAATAATGTCAAAACATATTGTATGAATGATAAATATTGTATGAATGATTATAGGTAAAGAAGCATACGTAATATTTTCATACCTGGCTCCCCATGGTCCGATAGGAAACTGCACCCCACCTACAAGTAATGACTGATGGGCCTAAGTAAGGTCCTCCATGCAATGCTGGCACATGCGTGGGAACCGCTCACATGCCCATATCTGTACAAAATGGGTGTGTCACTCACACAACAACTAAGGCGAACTAAGTAACATAGGCATTATTATAAAATACTGTCAATTATGCCAGCCTTTTTACCTGTACAAGTACGAGTGCCCCTGCAATCTGCTTAGCACAAGTCCTCGCCGCCTGACACATATACCTAAAAAGCATGGCTAGGACTGCACTGCCCTAGCTATATCTCACCGCGATGGAAAAGTGCTCTAAAAATGCAAGATAAGCCACTCGCACATAGGTCCGAGAGTAATCTGGGAATAGTATCCCCCCAATCAGTCGCATAATGTAGGCACGTGCGTGCCACTGGACTGTAACCTGATCAACATCCCCTGGAAGCACCTGGAATGTGTCATAGAGCCAACCAAGCCTGAGACGGCCCTTCCTGAACTGATCTGTGTTAGGGACAATGCCCAATAACCGTAGACAAAGCTCCTGGCAGTCCACCACTATAGTAGGCAGGTGTTGCCGTATGATGGCGTCCCCGTCAATAGGTTGTCCTAACAAGACAGAGACATCCTGTAATATGATGGTGGCTCGCCTACAGGGAGATGGAAGGTGTGTGTCTCCTCTCGCCAGCACTCTACTAAAGCAGTAATCAAACTGTGGTCCAAACGAATGGGCCTAAGTCGGTAGACACCATAAAAACTAGCCTATACTACATACTGCAACACACGCGGGTCTAACTGCACATCATACAGATGGGAGGCACCGCATCTGCACTGTAGAGCCTCCGTACCCTGTGCGACAATTGGAGTATGAAGTCAAAGGCCTCAATGTTAAAAACTTAAAAATGCGCTTGTAAGTAAATGTAATATGTTAATTAATGTACCCCATGCTCCCATATGTACGACGAGCGATGATGGGCCTGTATCGTCAGCACCGTGGTCTCGACTGGCCCTGGCAATCCTGTCTCCATAGCCCCTGCATTGTGACATGTATTAGCACATGTGTAAAATATGATTATCTAGAACAAAGTAAAGCAATAATGTAAAGTGTCTACATTGTCTACAAAATCAGGTAAGGCTGATGAATAAATAAAGCTTGTCACGGAGAAGGCTAATTTCTGCAGGCCATGTGAATGAGTTGAGTAATCTCAGCTTAGTTATTATCACTACGACTATTCAATATAGGATGTGAAGGCATTATGTGACTAAAGCTTGAGAAAGCTATTATTGAATGCCAACTGTGTTCAACCTTGCAAAATTATATCAACTCTACAGAAGTGATTGGCTTGGAAAATTATGACAAGTCCATGCAACATATAGTAATATAATTAAGTTCACATACAGATAGAACTACCCATTATCTGAATTACAAATACAAAACAAGTCTTTACTAGCCAACTAATTGTCCTTGCAATACATAAGTCAGGCAATCCGGTTTGGATATTTACGCCTATTATGGCCTTGTTGCTTGCAAATGCCAAATTATTGGTTTGACGTCTTCTAGAGACGTCCATCTCATTCTCAATACGTTTGTTTTTTGGTCACCCGGGAGTGACTTCTCGTTGACGGGTGGGATCTGGAATGACCTTTGGACCATTGTATGAAGTTCAATAATGCTCGTGCACCATTAGTTCGAAATTTGATTCGTACACGTGACCATAAACATTGAGGTTATACTGAGGAGCAATTAAGCCCCATGGCTGTCTGCTTGTTTTCGCGCACACTGTCAGCATGTGCAAACAAGGATAATGATAAATGACCCATTTTCCGCAGTCACACGAGGGAGGATTCAGAGTGATCGGATGTTTGTTGTTCCCTTTTGTGCCTACTGGATTTATAATAACCTCAGCAGAACCCTGAGCCCTGTAATTGGAATATGATCACAAGGCGGTTGCAATAGACATGGAGACTTATACAAGTATATAAGTACCCGATGTGAATTAAAAACACTGTATAAATTATGTGACATTACCAATTAAAGACATTAACGCGATGCATTGCCAATCGAACTTGATAAGATTCTATTTTCCTTTGCACTTTTGATGTGTACCTCAACCCATTCTCAATGGCACGACCGATTTGTAATCGTTGCTTGGTGAAAATTGTCACCAAATGGTAGAAAGTAACCTAAACACATGCAGTTATAAGCAAGTCTCGTGCACCTCTTAAGATATTATTATAGCACTCTGAATCATTGGTGGTTAAAACTCCCCAACGATAACCTCTGTCATGCGCCAATGTCCACTTACTGGGGTCCTCCTTGCACAGGTCACGAAATGCTTTTGCCGCAGACTCTGTTTGTAAATTTTTTATTTCATCCATTGCCTGGTTGAACTTGTGCACTTGATGGGTAGTTCTTGCTTTCCATATAAGATCCTTAACTTTAGCATTATTGAACCTTTTTTGGTAATTACTTTTAAAGTGCCTAAGGCAATATCGATGGACTCCAGCTGGTTGCCCGTCTCGTGCCCTTTCCCAGTAATCTTTTACTACACTCAATATAGCTACATGCCGCTCAGAAATCAATGTGATCTCCTCTTTTCTTGGCACAATAACATTCCTAGCATGGTAGATAAACCACGACCAATCACGATAATTTTTCGATTCAACTACAGCGAAGGTTAGAGGAAAAATGTTGTTGGTAACAGTTTTGGCCACAGCAATCAACAACACTCCAGTATATTTTCCATAAAGGTGGGTACCGTCGATACATATCACTAGCGGACAGTGGTTGAAACCCTCAATGCATGGCCGGAATGCCCAAAAAATTCTGTCAAGTGCGACATTGGTTGACATTCGAATGTCACGTGTTTCCAAAATCATAGCTGTGCCCGGGTTCCTAAATTGCAACGTTCTCATGTAGCTTCGTAGCTTTTTATAGGAGTCATCCCAATCTCCAAAAACCATTTCAATGGCTTTCGTTCTTTCCCGCCATGCTTTTTTGTACGATACTGTGAAACTTGCCCTATTTTTTTACACTCTCCGCTATGGAAGCTATCTTCCATCCAGGGTCTTCCTGTACACAATAATAAATAAAAACTTTAAATTCCACTATATTATACCATTACTAGATAATATCAAAACATCTTACTTTCAGTTTACAATACATACGAACTTACCGCCACTTGTGTCTTAATCATGTGAGCAATGAATGTCAAATTGAGGTTGCGGTGATCCAAACTCTCCATCCCATGTAAACATGTATAAGGCCCCTGGTATTTTGTGATCTCAAAGACAGTATGCTTGTTCTTCAAACAAGCACGCAGTTTCCAAGGGCAATCGTGACTGCACCTCGTGCTCCAAACCTTTTTATTTGTTTCCACAACATAATAATGTTTGTTCATCTTTACATGATACCAATTACATGCACGAATCACTGCCTCTTTATCTTTAAAAACCATCCCTTTTGCAAACTCTGGATTAGAATCTGACCATGTCGAACCGCGCTGGTATAAGTCTCGACCAGCTACAGAATGATCTATCCCATCTAAGTTTGTAAAAAAGGGCACTAGGGTGTCATTCAATTCAAGAACGTTGACTTGTTCTCGCCCATCGTCATCAGAGTCATCAGTATCATCATTTCTCAGTAAAACATCAATATCTTCCTCTTCTTCATTAGATTGAACAACATCTACATCTTCATCTTCATCTTCAACTACTCGTCTACCAATGTCATAAAGGCCCACAAGCCGTTCTACGGGATCCATACATGCACTGGGACCTCCCACCTCTACACACCCCTCTTGCCCCGAAGCATATTGTGGGTGATGTTTGGGTGGACTTTGATAGTCATGTAATTGTTCAACATTACTCCAACGCTATGAGTAATCCTCGTATGGGGTGAAAATGTTAGACATTTGTTGCCCCGGCGCATCGTCTGGGATGGCTATTTGACTACTCTGCCCAACTGTAAGCATTTCAGTAAAAGTCCCCAAGGCTGACACATCACACCCCCCCCCCCCTCCCGCGGTCAAGATTTCACTGTAGGACTGGACATCTCCCCAATTGACAACTTGACGATTGATACTGGTGGTCATTGTGTTCTCCTCCTTCACAACATAAATCTCAACACAATACAAGTCAGGAAATTTGAAAGGCAAATTTAAGACAGTTTGCAATGTCCTGTCATCCTTCACCGACAACTTCTTATATATTAATACTTCTCCATTTCGTCTCAAAGGGTATTTACATATGAACTTTATATTTGCATGTTCTCCATACTCATCCATCATAGTAATGATCATGTCCCGCAACTTACCAAGTGAGCTTTCCAGTTCTACATCATAACATGCGCTACCCTCTCTATCATAGGTTATACCTTCTCTGTGATCTCGTATTATCTTTCCCCCCCCCCTCAATAAAACATTATCGTTGTCGTCATGCTTTCGATAATTTTAAAATGAACCTTGTTGAACCTACAACACAGTACTTAAGTACCAGTATATAAACAATGTCAAAATAATATATAACTACTATAATTTTGTTTTTACAAATCACATAAACAATATCACAATAATATATAACTACGATAATTTTGTTTTTAAAAATTCAAGGGCTACCATTTTATATTTCTTACATGAATGCATTGCTTGCTAAAAAATAAAATTTCTTTAATTTGTTGTCAAGATGTTTAATGATGAACTATTTTTTTTATTTATATTTATGTGATCTGCACACATAAACAATTGTCCTAAAACCCATTAATATTTTCCACCATTTTTGTTTTCTTTAACTTTTTTCCTATTTTATTTTTTTCTATTGCTGTTTAGATCTTATATTTTTGTTTCTTTAAAACAAAACTAAACATTTTCCCTTTTACCTTTACTTTAACAGGGAATGATACTTCAGCCAAAAAAAAAAAAATTTCTTCAATTTGTTGTGAAGATGTTTAATGGTGAACTATTTTTTTTTATTTTGATTTTCCTAACAACTAATTAAAAATAGTAAACATTTTAACTTTATTTTAAAAGAAAACTAATATTTTCTACCATTTTTATTTTCTTTAACTTTTTTCCTATTTTATTTTTTCCTATTGCTGTTTGGATCTTATATTTTTTTTTCTTTAAAACAAAACTAAACATTTTCCCTTTTACCTTTACTTTAACAAGGAATGATATTTCAGCCCAAAAAAAAAAAAAATTCTTCAATTTGTTGTGAAGATGTTTATTGAGAAAAACTATTAATGTAGGTATTGTTGAACTTCACTACATGACCATAGCTATTGTTCTGTATATGATTTTTCTTTCTATATATATATATATATAACGTAGAAAAACATCAATTTTACAGAAAATCCTTCTCAAATAATGTGACAAGTACTTGCGTTTGAGCAAATGCATGAATAAAATATATAGGACATTACGGAAGTTGCTTCCCATTCAAAATATGTAATTTCTTATCTTCAACAAAGTTTTAGTATTTTTCAATGTCATATAGGACATGGGGATTAATCTAGGCAAAACCTATATTCTTGTTTAGAATTTTTCAAGAGCCTAAATATTTTTTTTGTGTTCAAATATAATTTAAACAATAATAGGAAAAGTCCTAACAAACAAATCTGAGTAATCCACAACAATGAAAAAAAATAAAATGAAAAACAAAGAAGAAGTATATGAGTGCATGGAGAAACAATCTTACATTCTAGCACATTGAACAAAATTAAATTTATTGCTGACTTAAAAGATGAGATATATACAAATGTTATATATAAGTATAAATATATATACACAAATGAAGTTTCACGTCTGCCCTAAATATATATACATACAGGATGTGAAGAGAGAGACCCAAGAGTTAACGAGAGATCTAGGGAATAGTTATCTTCTTTTGTTCTGTCCGAGAGAGAGAGAGACCCGAGAGTTGGAGATCTTCTCTTGTTTTTTCCAAGAGAGACGCGAGTGAGAGAGAGAGACAGAGAGACAGAGATGTGAGCTAGGGCATATATAAATATGAAACAAAAAACGCCTTTAAGAATGGCGTTTTTTATGCAATATAAACGCTTTTCATAAAAGCGTTTTTTCGCTCCAATTAACGCTTTTCAAAAAAGCATTTATACGTTTTCTATTTCTAGCCCAAGTTATTTTTGGCCCTAGTTATGTTTGTATATTCTAAGTTTATACCGTGAAAATACAAGGTAAAAACACTTTTCAGAAAGGTGTTTTTAACGAAAACGCCAATTGTAAAGGCGTCAAACCTGGGTTGCGGAAAAAAGTTAAAACCACACTCAAGTTGGGAAATAAGCAAAAAAATTCCCTTTGTCAGGAAAATTTGTTGCACTATGGACTGACAACACATCAAAAGATCCTAATTGCTGTAATCATTGAGCCTCAACTTCTAGCTCATTTGTAAAATGTCAATAGCAGCAGCCGCTATTCTAAAATATATATATATATATATTAAAATATATATAATAAAATATTATCAAAAAATAATGTAATAATTACATTTTGATAATAAAAAATTATTATTTATTCTAAAATAAAAAATTATTATCCAATTACATCATTTTAAATACAACCGTATACTAATTTTCTTGGTTGTATAATGATAACAATTTTTAATGGATTAGAATGGACAAGAGGTGGGGATTTGTCTTGTGTCAACCTAGAAGTTTTAGGGGGGAACTAGCATTGCCTATTCACTCATGAGAGGACAAAAGGTTTTCTTGGGCGGAAAGGACATCGGAAGGTAAAGAGGAAGGAAAAGAGAGAATGCAAATGCATGGGGCTGCAACCATAATCTCCATCAAGACACTTTGAAGCCAATGAAGATTTAAACTCTTCAACTTGCTAAGGAGGGTTTTTTTTTTTCTTTAGAGGCTCTCAATATATTTCTTAAGTGTGTTTAACCCTAGAAGACCCATCCTTCAAGTATATCTAGGCATTGAAGCTCTTTGGAAACAAATAGAAGTAGTTTCTTAAAAATACGTCCAAGAGTTCGCGCCCATGAGAAGGTGGTGAGAATACCTTCGCAAACTCGCTGGGGCGAGAAGGTGGTGACAGCCACTGTCCATAATCTTTAGATCTCACAGGGGCGAGAAGGTAGTGAACTCTGAATCCCCTCAAATCTTTTATATTCTCATGGATCTCGACAAGTTACATGAAATCGATATATTATGGACCCGAAACGGAGATCTGAGTGTTGAGATATGACCTTTGAAAGTTTCAGTTCTACATGCTTTAAAGACTTGTACTGCAGTTTCAGCAACTTGTACTGTAGTTTCCAATTCACTCAAACACATACTTGGGACATGATTACAGCTCAAAATTGAATTACAATCAAATTACTTTCATGGGTAATTCAAACACTCCTTAGCATGTGTTTGGACACCCGAACCCTATTAAACTCATTTGCATGAAAGAACAATTAAAGAGATACTTCAAAGATTTTATTCACAGAATTTGCTAAGACAATAAAAGTCCTAAAAATCTCCTACTTTGGCAATTCCATGATAAAACACACTAATAATGAGTTACAAAAAAATAGTCACAATTACATTGCCTAACCCATATTGCAAGAATCATGTAACTAGTACTTGATACCTGTCTCTGCACAGAACTCAAACATATAAATCTGTGAAATGCATGTATGGCATAGCATAATAAGAAGTATATGGCACAAGTCTATGAAATCAAATCTCCTCCCCAACTCCCCTAAACATGTTTCTTTCATAAATGATATTCTCTCCCCCTTAATATATACAAACTCATATTTCTCTCTCCGTTTTTGTCATGAATTAACAAACAACAAGAAGAAATAACAAAAGGATCAATGTCTCCAACGCGAGCATTTTTTTTTAAATCAAATAAATCAAAATAAAAAGAATAAAAATAAAAACAAAATCATATCAGTGATATTCAATAATAAGGAAATATTCAACAACCTTACACAAAAATATTGAAAGAGATCTAAACACTCAACAAATATTGAAGCATCCAATATAAATCAACTAATCAAGCCAATTGCTATGAAATGACATAAATTCAAGAAGATGGGGAATATCAGTGTGTTGTGTGAAGTGCCAAACGCTCACATGAGATAAGATGCATGAAGAAATCTCTCAATCTACCCTCACTTAAAGTCATGAAATTCACTAAATAACTAGAAAGCAAACCAGTTAACATCCAATTGGAAAGCAAAAATATGCCTAGTACTTACTCCCCTTTAATCTTAACAATATTTTTTCTTCAATTTTCTTGCTTGAAAGCATAATAGCCCTTTCTATGACTAGACCCGGAGGTTGCATATTACGTCCATAATGGCTTTCACACATGCCCAACAGATTTTGTTTGACAAACAAAGAGCCTTCTCTATGACTAGACCCGGATGGTGCATATTACGTTCATAGAGGCTTTCATAAAGAATTTAACACTAGTCAATATACAAGAGAGAAAGAGAGAGAAAGAGAGAGAGAGACAAATACTGTTAGCATTGTGCATATCTAACTATAGGTCAGTCCAGTATGAGAGAATCTCAAACAATAGAGAATGTAGAATCTAGCATGATCTCAGTTGCAACATACCACATATAAGACTTAGCACTTGTGCGCAAAATGTGATACCCATAGCCATGAAGACTGTCATTAAAGCTAACAGACATGAAGCTAATTCAAAGTGTAGCCCCAAAGCCAATCAAGACATAAAATATCACAATCAATATTAGAGTACAAGATATGCAAATAGATCTATAAGTCAAAGAATACCGAAATAATCAAGATAATCAAAAATCTTTTTGGTGTTTCAAATTTTATTTATTTATTTATAAATCAGACAAACAAATACTGTGAAACCCTAACTTGCTTAGCATCATACTTAGCTTAATAGCATGCTTATGGTGCATTTTTATCCTTAATCAAAGAGCTTGATTGGCATAGTTTAATGAGGACTTATATTTGGAGGATTATCATATTTTTAAGCATGATTATTGAGCTTAATTCATGATTAATTAGCTTAATTAATCTTCATTCTTAACTTATATTAATCATGATTAATTATCATAAGTGTGATTAATTATGTTAATCATGTGGATTAGAGGTGGATTAAGGAAGCAAGGAGGTGCTACGTGGGGGTTTAACCCTAAGACAACTAGGTGTGTGCTTTATGTGTGAGAGGTGTGTGTTTCACTAATTTTGTTAGCAAGTGTGTATGTATGTGTCATGCATGGATAATAGATATACATTGTATCTATTTTGTGTCTTGCAAGACAAGAGGGAGAGGAGCTTGGCTCTATGAATGTTGGGAGAGAAAGAAGAAGAGAGAAACAGAAAAGAGAGAAAAGAATAGGAGGAAAAAGAATTCAAGAGAGGAAGTCTTTGTGCTTATTCCTTGAGGTGGGAACTATATATTGATGCTTGTTACATTGTATTTTTATCTATTATTGTATGATAGCATACCATTTCATGCCATGGAGGTTGAATGGAAGTGGAGAGGAGGAGGGTGATTAGGGTTCCAAGGAGGAAGCCTTGAATTTGTCATGTTGTGCATGTTTTTGGATGTTTGAGAACTTGTTTATAGTCTTAGAGTTTCATTTTAAACTTTTGAGATACTTGTTGTGGTGTTGGAATGGTGATGAGTGCTTAAAAACTATGTTTGAGAAGTCTATTTTCGAGCCAAAGTGTGTAGGGGATCGACCCCGGACCTTAGGAGTTGACATATCAAGCATTTTGCTGCAAAATTTTGGTCTCTATTCCAAGGTATCGACACCTGGCCGTGTCGACACATTGAACAAAAATTTGACTCACTATCTCATGGTGTCGACACATGAGATTGAGATGTCGACACCTATGACTGGAAGACTCAACACACTTTAGTTAAACGGTCATAACTTTTACTAGAGAACTCAAAATGATGTGCCGTTTGAAGCATTGAAAACTAGACTCATGGAGCTTTCCATTGATATAAAGTGAGTACTCTAATTCTTTGTAGATTGAGAGATATAGCAGTTTAAAGATGACCTAACATTTCTATCAACAGCCTAGTTTTCCAGAATTTTAGTCCAATTTTTATTGGACATAACTCCTTCATCTAAAATGTATTTTTGACCCATAACCTATCAATTTAAAGGTATCTAAACCTATTTTCAATTGAGATTAACCTATTGCATTGTCTTGGATTTTGGTGAAAGTGGTTTATTGTCTTTGGTTGCATTGGGGTAAGGGTTTAACATCCTATTGAGTTCTAATGCATCATGGATGTTCTCAATCATATGTTAAAGAGTATAAGCTATAATTTTGCATTGGTTATGAATTATAGCATCTATTTCATCATATTTGATGTGGTGGTGTTTAGTAGGTTCGGAAGCGGATCATACTATTTCGGTTCAACCGAAAGAGTAGCTTAATTTGAGAGTAAGCGGTATCAGGTGGGAATATAAGATGATCTTATTTATAATGCATTGAATGTTTTGTTGTCTACAATGGTAGTGATTGTTGGATTATGTGATGGTATTTACATACAATACATTTTGTGTGCATATCTTGCATTGCACGGAGAAGGTTTAGTCGATGTGGGACTAACCTGAGGTTTAGCCGATGTGTGGCTAACCTAAAGGGTGTCGATATGAGATATCCTTGATAACAAGCCATCGATATATTTGGCCAATGTTATCAAAATAGTGCACACATATGTGGTGTATCATATATTGCATCACAAGAGGCATTTCGTTTATTGTTGATGGTGTATTATCTATTGATTATTAATTCAGTAGATGTTTATTATTCCTTCTTTATGAGTTTGATTATCTTGTGAGCACGTTGATATATAGCTCACACCCACACAGGTTATTTTACAGGAAAATGGGGAAAAGTCCAGTCCACTGTTGGTGTTGAGTTGTGGAGCTTCGAAAAGCTCTTTAGTTGAGTTATTAGTCATGTACGTTGTTGTACATTGTATTAAAGTCTTGTTAGAGTTTGTTTATTTTGTCGTTTTGTAATATTCATAAGTATGCATTAAGAGTTCTCTTCATGATGTATGTGGGAGGATTATGAGATGGTTGTTATTTATTTAATATGATGTTAGTTATTCATATAAGATTTCTATCTTTGGGGTTATGTTGAGGTTTCGTTTACAAGTCGGTGACCTGCGCGACCACGTTCATCCTAAGATAGCATTAATGACGCTTGATTAGGAGTGGGCATGACAGATTAGTATCAAAGCTGAGTTTTAACACCAAAGTTCTATTGTCAAGTTATTTTGAGCCAAGGTTTATAACTGAGGCTATGTTGTGGAGTTGGTGTCTAGAGTTGTAGTGGACTGTAGGGTATTATTTGTGTCAGTTCGAGTTAGTAGGCTTATGTGTGTCATATATGTTGCGTACTAATCTTGAATTAATACAGAAAGAATGGCTTAAAGAGATTCACCGAGGAGAGCCGAGGAGGAAGCGTCATCAGCTCCAGTTTAGGGGCAGAGATGATAGGGAGAAGGTGTTCAAAACCCACCAGACGCAGCCGATAGAGTGGCAAATGTTTTAGCTCAATACATTGAATATTAGTCTATGACACCAATGCAGAAGACTAGTACATTGTGCGAACAATTCATGAAACTGAATCTTCCAGAGTTCACCAGGACAACTGATCCATTGGTGGCAGAGGAGTAGTTAAAGAAATTAGAGGCAATCTTTGAGGTAATGGCTGTGACTGATGAACAAAAACTGATGCTGGCTGCATTCATGTTGAAATGTGAATCTTGAAATTGGTGGGAGGCAACGAGACAAATGATGGGTTCCCAGGGTAGTGGAGTACCAATTACATGGCAGCAATTTATAGAGGTATTTAATGACCAGTACTTTCCACTTATTTATAGATATCAGAAGGAACAGGAGTTTATCTCTCTAAAATAGGGAAAGATGATTGTGTTTGAATATGAAGAATAATTTACAACTTTATCACGGTTTGTACTTGATTTAGTACGCATCGAAGATGCTAAATGCAGGAGATTCCAACAAGGGTTAGAGTTAAGTGTAAGATCTTGAATTTAAGCTCTTGAGATGGTAAGGTATGCTAACTTGGTGAATAAAGCAAAAATTGTAGAGTAAGATGTAAAAGAATTATTGGGTAGGAGAGAACAATTTAAAAAGGGAAAGTTTGACGTAGGGGCTGGAACGTCAGGCCAGAAATTATCAGAATCTGTAAGATATGGTAGATAAGGAAGATCATAGTCAAGTCAAACAACAAGGAGTCCTAGATCATGAAGTCCAAGGGGTCGTGGCTCTTGGAGACCTTCAGTGAGACCTTCAAGTTCGGGAACTTCTGGTGGCAGAATGGGAGGCGTTACTTGTTATAGGTGTGGAGCAAATGGCCATATTATTAGGGATTGTCCAATGCCTTGGAGTGATAAATGCTATTAGTGTGGACAAACGGGTCATATGACAAAACATTGTACTCAGGGCTCTACGGCAAGCTCTTCTGTGGGTAGTGTGGCTGGTGGTCGAAGAGGGACGACTAAGAGTGCACAACGTGGACATGGGACTACTTTTGAACCACAAACTCAAGCACGAATATATGCTATAACCCAGCGGGATGCTCGAGCTACTTCTACAGTAGTGACAGGCATGATATTTGTGGCTGATAAGGATGCTTACATACTGTTAGATCCCGGATCTACCCACTCTTTTGTTTCCATTACATTTAGTGAATATCTACATAGACCACATACATCTATGGCACAACATTTACCTGTTTCTACACCTGTGGGGGATGTGGTGTTAGTGGAAGTGGTGTATAAAAGCTGTGTTAAAAATTGGGGAGAAAGAGTTGAATGTGGATTTGATTCCTTTAATAATCCATGATTTTGATATGATATTAGTTATGGACTGGCTATCATCTTATCATGCTTCTATTGACTGTTTCAAGAAGGAAGTTATTTTTCAAGTGCCAAATGAATCAGAGTTCAGATTTCAAGGTGAGCTAGATGTGGTTCCAACTTGTTTAATATCAGCTTTAAAAGCTAAAAAATTATTACAGAAGGGATATGAAGGGTACTTAGCTCATGTGATTGATACTACTAAAGCAGAATTGAAACTGTCAGATCTTCTTGTAGTTTAAGACTTTGTGGATGTATTTCCGGATGAGCTACCAAGGATTGTGCTTGATAGAGAGGTGGAGTTCTCTATTCAATTATTACCGGGAACTACTCCAATCTCCATTACACTTTACAAAATGGCACCATTAGAGTTGAAGGAATTGAAAACTTAATTGCAAGACTTGTTAGATCAGGGGTTCATTCAACCTAGTGTGTCACCGTGGGGAGCTCTTGTGTTGTTTGTTAAGAAGAAGAATGGAACTTGAGGCTATGTATTGATTATCAGCAATTGAATCAAGTTACAGTGAAGAATAAATATCCTTAGTCACGTATTGATGACTTGTTTGATCAATTGCAAGGGGCCAAGGTCTTTTTAAAGATTGATTTGAGATCCAGTTATTATCAACTGAAGGTGAAAGATAGTGATGTTTCAAAAACTGCTTTCTTAATGCAGTATGGACACTATGAGTTCTTGGTGATGCCATTTGGAGTGACTAATACTCTGGCTATTTTCATAGATTTGATGAACTGGGTATTTCAGCCTTTTCTCGATTCATTTGTTATTGTATTCATTAATGACATCCTAGTTTATTCACACAGTAAGGAGGAACATGAAGAGCATTTAAGACTTGTTTTATAAACTTTGCGGGATAAACGATTATATGCCAAATTCAGTAAATGTGAGTTTTGGCTTGACAGGGTGATATTTTTAGGACATGTAATTTCTGATGAAGGAATTTGTGTTGATCCAAAGAAGATTGAAGCTATGATGAATTGGGAGCAGCCGAAGAATGTGTTTGAAATCAAAAGTCTCTTGGGGTTAGCGGGATATTACAAACGGTTTATTCAAGGATTCTCATCTATCACTGTACCCTTAACTAAATTGTCACAGAAGAATGTAAAATTTGAATGGACTGATGATTGCAAGCGTAGTTTCTAAGAATTGAAGATAAAATTAACTACATCTCCTGTGCTAACCATTCCTTCAGGGAAGAGAGACTTTGTGATTTATAGTGATGCTTCTCATCAAGGTCTGGGTTGTGTGTTAATGCAAAGAGGCAGAGTTGTTACCTATGCTTCTAGGCAATTGAAGACTCACGAGAAGAATTATCCTATTCATGATTTGGAGCTAGTAGCAGTGGTGTTTACCTTGAAATTATGGAGACACTATCTATATGGTGAGTCGTGTGACATATTTATAGATTATTAGAGTTTGAAGTATTTGTTTACCCAAAGAGATCTAAATGCCAGGCAATAGAGGTGGATAGAATTGATCAAAGATTATAAGTGTGTCATCCATTATCACCCGAGAAGAGCTAATGTGGTAGCAGATGCTTTGAGTCAAAAAACTTCCAGGAGATTGTCATGCATTCAATATTGCCAAGCAGAATTGTTTGCAAAGTTAGCTTTTTTGGGCAAAAACTACAACTTTAAGATCCACAGTTGGAGAAAACCAAGAAGCAAGTGAATGAAAGAGTACGAACTAATTTTTCCATTCATGCTAATGGTACTATAATGTTTGGGACCCATTTTTGTGTACCAAACAATCAAGCTTTAAAGAATGAGATTTTGGAGGAAGCACATCAATCTCTGTATGCTATGCATCCGGGAAGTACAAAAATGTATCATGATTTTCGGGAAACGTATTGGTGGCCTAGCATGAAGAGAGAAATTGCAGAGTTTGTGGCTAAATGTTTGACTTGTCAATAAGTAAAAGCAGAACATCAGAAGCCAGCAGGTTTATTGTAACCCCTTCCTATTCCACAATGGAAGTGGGAGCACATTACTCTGGACTTTGTGATGGGATTACCCAGAACTCCAAGCGGATTTGATTCTATTTGGGTAATTGCCGATAGGTTGACTAAATTAGCTCATTTCTTATCAGTTAAGACTACCTACTCTTGATAGGTATGCTAAATTATATGTTGATGAAATTGTGAGATTGCATGGAGCTTCAGTGTCTATGGTGCAGACAGGGATCCAAGATTCACTTCTAAATTTTGGCCTAGTTTGCAGCAAGCTTTGGGTACCACTTTGAAATTTAGTATAGCATTTCATCCTCAAACTGATGACCAATCAGAAAGAACTATTCAGACTTTAGAGGATATGTTGAGAGCTTGTGTATTAGATTTCAAAGGCAGTTGGGGGGATCATCTAGCTTTAATGGAATTTGCGTATAATAATAGTTATCAATCCAGCATTGGGATGGCTTCATTTGAAGCTTTGTATGGGCGTCGGTGTAAAACTCCAGTGTGTTGGAGTGTGGTGGGAGAGAGACAGTTGTTGGGTCCTGAAATGATTCAAGTACAACTGAGAAGATTAAAATTGTTCAAGAAAACTTGAAAGTAGCGCATTTTAAAGTAGCTCCATGGAGGGTATCTTGAGATTTGGAAAGAAAGGGAAGTTGAGTCCAAGATACATTGGACCCTATACTATTGTGGCAAGAGTTGGCACGACTGGTTATAGACTAGATTTGCCTCCAGAAATGTCTAAATTGCATGATGTTTTTCATATTTCTATGTTGAGAAAATATATACCGGATCCTTCTCATGTGTTAACTTAACAACCGTTAGAGTTGGAAGATGATTTGAGTTATGTTGAAGAACCTGTACAGATACTAGACTGTAGAGAACAAGTTTTGCGTAACAAGGTAATACCGGTAGTAAAAGTATTGTGGAAGAGTTATACAGTTTAGGAGACAATATGGGAGAGTGAGGAGTCAATGAAGAATCAATATCCATATCTATTCTAATTTAGTAAGTGAATTTTGGGACTAAATTCTTTAAGGAGGGAAAAATTGTGAAACCCTAACTTGCTTAGCATCATACTTAGCTTAATAGCATGTTTATGGTGCATGATTATCCTTAATCAAGGAGCTTGATTGGCATGGTTTAATGAGGATTTATATTTGGGGGATTATTATATTTTTAACCATGATTAATAAGCTTAATTCATGATTAATTAGCTTAATTAATCTTCATTCTTAGCTTATGTTAATCATGATTAATTATCATAAGTGTGATTAATTATGTTAATCATGTGGATTAGAGTTGGATTAAGTAAGCAAGGAGGTGCTAGGTGGGGGTTTAACCCTAAGACACCTAGGTATGTGATTCGTGTGTGAGAGGTGTGTGTTTCACTAATTTTGCTAACAAGTATGTGTGTGTGACTTGTGTGGATAATAAATATACATTGCATCTATTTTTTGTCTTGCAAGACAAGAGGTAGAGGAGCTTGGTTCTACGAATGTTGGGAGAGAAAGAAGAAGAGAGAAAAAGAAAAGAGAGGAAAGAATAGGAGGAAGAAGAATTCAAGAGAGGAAGTTTTTGTGTTTATTCCTTAAGGTGAGAACTATATATTGATGCTTGTTACATTGTATTTTTATCTATTATTGTATGATAGCATGCCATTTTATGCCATGGAGGTTAAATGGAAGTGGAGAGGAGAAGGGTGATTAGGGTTCCAATGAGAAAGCCTTGAATTTGTCATGTTGTGCATGTTTTTGGATGTTTGAAAAATTATTTATAGTCTTAGAGTTTCATTTTGAACCTTTGGGAGACTTGTTGTGGTGTTAGAATGGTGATGAATGCTTAAAAACTATGTTTGAGAAGTCCATTTTCGAGCCAATGTGTGTAGGGGGTCGACCCTGGACCTTAAGAGTCGACACATGAAGCATTTTGCTGCAAAATTTTGGTCTCTGTTCCAAGGTGTCGACACATGAGATTGAGGTGTCGACACCTGTGACTGGCAGACTCGACACACTTTAGTAAAACGGTCATAACTTTCTCTAGAGTACTCGAAATGGTGTGCTATTTGAAGCGTTGAAACTAGACTCATGGAGCTTTCTATTGATATAAAGTGGGTACTCTAACTTTGTAGATTGAGAGATATAACAGTTTAAAGATGACCTAAAATTTCTATCAACAGCCTAGTTTTCCAAAATTTTAGTCCAACTTTCATTGGACATAACTCCTTCATCTAAAATGTATTTTTGACCTATAACCTATCAATCTAAAGGTCTCTAAACCTATTTTCAAATGAGATTGACCTATTGCATTGTCTTGGGTTTTGGTGAAAGTGGTTTAACATCCTATTGAATTCTAATGCATCATGGATGTTCTCAATCATATGTTAAAGAGTATAAGCTATGATTATGCATTGGTTATGAATTATAGCATCTATTTCATCATCTTTGATGTGGTGATGTTTGATAGGTTCAGAAGCGGATTATACTATTCCGATTCAACCGAAAGAGTAGCTCAATTTGAGAGTAAGCGGTATCAAGTGGGAATATAAGATGATCTTATTTATAATGCATTGAATGTTTTATTGTCTACAATGGTAGTGATTGTTGGATTATGCGATGGCATTTACATACAATACATTTTGTGTGCATATCTTGCATTGCACAGAGGAGGTTTAGTCAATGTGGGACTAACTTGAGGTTTAGCCGATGTGGGGCTAACCTAAAGGGTGTCGATGTGGGATATCCTTGATACAAGCCATCGATATATTGGGCCAATGTTATCAAAATAGCGTGCACATATGTGGTGTATCATATATTGCATCATAAGAGTCATTTTATTTATTGTTGATTGTGTATTATCTATTGATGATTAATTCAGTGGATGTTTATCATTCCTTCTTTATGAGTTTGATTATCTTGTAAGCATGTTGATATATAGCTCACACCCATACAGGTTGTTGTCGCACCCAGATTTTTCGCACTCGAGGAATATTCACACAAGCGGGAAAAATGATGCACTCTCTCGTTAGAACTCACCCTCCTAGAAGAATGAGTGTGACTAGGTTTGAATTGAAAACATGTTTGAATAAAGGGCCTTTGAAAAAGATTCGGAGTCGACACCTAACTTGATTAAGGTGAGTTAGGTCACCTAAAACTAAGAATAATCCGAAGACTACACTTAGGGTTTTTGAAAAAACGACTTTGAAAATATCACCTCCAGAGAGGGTTTTTAAGAAAACAAGTTGTTTGGCAACCTTTGGAAAACATTTAGCCCTTTTTTGAAAAATGACTCCTTTTGGTCTTTGAAATCAGTGATTCTAGGTTCGGAGGTTGGTTACGTGTAGGAAAGACGCACTAAGCTAACACCCTACCCCGCCCTTTCGGTACCTACATGTCAATCTACCCTAAATTCACCTATGAGAGTCTTTAACTAACTATAGTTCAACCCCATTCACTTTGAAAAAAATAATGTTTGAAAACTAATTTAGCATGATGCATGATATGCAAGTGCAAGATGAAAGAATTGAAAAATAGAAATTAATTTGAAAAGAAATTGATTTGATTTGAAAATAGATTTGAAAAGATGAAACTGAAATTGGAAACTTTGAAAACTTGGAAATAGGAATTTGAAAATAGAAATTTTGAATTTGAAAATTGATTGGAATTTGAAATTTGGAAAGATTTTGGAAACCACACCCATGAGGGTGGAATTGAAAGTTTGAAAAGTATTGCGACCGCACCTATGAAGGTTGCCTACGTATCCCTTTGGGGGAATCAGGTCAGTCGTAGTTCGGATAGGAGTCCGATTGAAAATAGATTGATTTGAAGAGAGAGATTGGATTGGAAGAAAGAGATTGAATTGAAAATTGGATTTGATTTGAGATTAGAAAAGGAGATTGGAAATTGAAATTGGAAATATTGGACTTTGATTTGAAAAGATTAATTTTGGAAAGACTTGGTTTTGGAAAGATGGAGGTTTAGGAAAGTAGAAGTTTGGGAAGGATTTGAATTAGAAAAGGGATTGGATTTTGTTTCTAAAAGAGAAAGGTTGGATTTTATTTCTAAAAACGGAGGACGGGATCTAGTTTCCTAAACGGGGAGATAGGATTTGGCAAGAATTTTGGAAAGGGAGATTCTAGAAACCCTAGATTTAGAAAATTGTAGTTTCGACATAGAAAATAGGTTTTGGAAACGTGTATCATTTGGATGTGAAAACAAGAGGTTTTGGAAACCTAAGTTTGGGGCAAAGTTTGAAAATCATGTTTTTGGAAAGAAAATTTAGGGTTTCCTAATTGTGGGTTCTAGGGCTTGACTTGGGCTCTAAGGAAAGAGTTTTTGGAAAGTGCGTTTTTGGACACGAAAGTTTTCTAGAAGGAAATCCTAGGGAGAAGTTTCTAGAGGGAAAAGTTTTTGGAAAGTAAATTTGAAGAGAATTTTTGGAAAGAGATTTTAAAGAGAGGGAGTTTTTGGAAAGCATGTTTTTAGAGACGTAGATTTTAGAAGGAAAATCCTAAAGGGGAATTTCTAGAAGGAAGATTTTGGAAAGAGAGTTTTTTAGAAAGATTTTTGGAAGAGGTTGTTGGAGAGAGTTTTTAGGAAGGTGAATTTAGGGAGTGTTCTTAGAAAGAGATTTTAAAGAGAAGGAGTTTTGGAAAGTTTGAAAAAGGGAATTTTGGAAGGAAGTTTTTGAAAACAATTTTAGAGAGGAGAGTTTTAGGAAAGTATAAAAACATCTCATTTTCCTAAAGCGATTCTAGCCATAAGAGGGCTAGAACTACTTTAAAAAAGTGGTTTTGAAAACAAGGTTTGAAAATGTAGACCAAAAGATCACTTTTAATATAACACTTTTCTAAAGCAACCCTAGCCATGGAAAAGCTAGAATCACTCTAGAATTGTGGTTTTGAAAACAAGTTTTTGAAAAAGAGATTTTGATGCAATTTGGAAAACAAGTTTGAAAACGTTTTGAAAACAACTTTTGAAAACGGTTTTTGGAAGATGCAAGACTATGATATGCATAATGCAATTTGGGGTCGTGAACATGCAAGGTTAAGGCTTCACCACATAATCAAGGGGGCCGGACCCACATGGTCTCTGGTTAGACTAGAAGAAAGCCCCCGACACGGTGACTCTCCAACAGTCTAATCCTACACATGGACCGGGAGTCCCCTTATTCCAAGCATGCAAAGAAAGGGCGGGAAAGAGATGGGGGATTAAAATAGAGAAAACCCAAGTAGGTTGGAGAGAGAAGAGAGAGGGGGGAAGTGCAGAAAATTAAATAGGGAGCCTACCTTGTATCTTGTTTATTTTGCGCGCCGTGCAGTCTTCGGACTTCGGTCTTTGTCTTGATCTTCACCTTCAGTCTTTAAGAGTTCCTTCAAGCTTTGGATGGCAACTCTTCAAGTCTTCAAAGAATGGTTGAAGGCTAGTGTATGAGTGTATGGAAGTGTGTATGAGTGTGTAAGAGGCTAGGGTTTGTGTAGGGTGGCTAGGGTTTGGGAAACCTAAGGAAACTAGGGTTTTGGAGGTGCTCGAGCTCTGTATATCGAAATAGAGGATTTTTAAGTTAAGTTTGCAGACCCCTTTCACGTTGAATGAGGCTCTGTATTTATAGAGGGAAGACAAGCCTGGCGCCTGTTACAGTGGCGCCAGGGCAAAATTTACACTGCCATTTAGGAAACAATTAAGGTCGGCAAGCAACGTATCTTTGACTAGATTTGGGCACCTGTACTAGTGACTACCATGTAAACTTTGGCCTGGCTTCACTAGGAGTGACTCCGGAAAGTCCGGGAATTATTTGAAGGAGCCGGGAGTGACTCGGAAGGCCGGAAAGGAGCAGGAACACTTGAAATAGTGTCCTGGAGGTATTTGACTTGAAAAGTGAGCGTAAGATGTGTCGGAAAGGTCAACCGGGCCTTTAGGGGCAAAACGGTCAACCGGACCGGAAAATTGTCGGGACAGACTCAGACTATCCCAGAAGAAGACTTGGGATCTGGAAACATTATTTAGAATGTTCCCAGAGGTTGCCGGTTTGATTCCCAGAGCCGGTGTGGTCGGAAAAGGAGACCGGCCCACTAGGGGCAAAACGGTCATTTTGCACCGAGTTTGCCGGAACTGACTCGGAATGGTCTGGAAAGGTAAAGGAAGGTTGAGAACACTATAAAAAGTGTTCCCGGGTCATTACCGGTTTGATACCCAGAGCCGGTGTGGTTGAAGAAGGAGACCGGCCCTCCAGGGGCAAAACGGTCACTTTGTACCGGGTTGGCCGGAACTGACTCGAAATGATCCGAAAAGGTAAAGGAAGGTTGAGGATACTATAAAAAGTATTCTTGGGACATTACCGGTTTGATACCCAGAGCCGGTGTGGTTCCCGGGGCGTTCGGATGCCTAGGGGCAAAATGGTCATCTTGACCGGAAAGTCTCGGAAAAGGTCCTAAGGGTAGTTTGGTCCTTTTCCACCGAAGTGGGCTAACAGCCACTGGTGTTGACCTCGGTTTTGAGTGTTTCCGCCACTCAAACGGTGTGAGTATTTCCGCTACTCGGACGGGGTTGATGATTTGTGAGTGTTTCCGCTACTCGGACGGGATTGAGTATTTCCGCTACTCAGACGGGATTGAGTATTTCTGCTACTCAAACGGGATTGAGTATTTCCGCTACTCAGACGGGATTGATGATTTGGGAGTATTTCCGCTACTCTAACGGTTGAGTATTTCCGCTACTCTAACGGCTCTGTGAGTATTTCCGCTACTATAACGGTTTTATGAGTAGTTTTGCTACTCGGACCGTCTCGAGGAATAAACTGTCTCGAGAGAGGGATTGGAAATGGGTCTTATCGTCTCCGAAGAGACATGCCTGGATTGGAACCGTCTCGAGGAATAAACTGTCTCGAGAGTGGGATTGGAAAGGGGTCTTACCGTCTCCAAAGAGACGTGCCTGGGTTTTGAGTGTTTCTGCCACTCTGACGGTTTTGTGAGTGTTTCCGCCACTCTAACGGTTTTGTGAGTGTTTCCGTCACTCTAACAGTTTTGTGAGTGTTTCCGCCACCCTAATGGTTTTGTGAGTGTTTCCGCCACTCTGACGGTTTTGTGAGTGTTTCTGTCACTCTGACGGTTTTGTGAGTAGTTTCCGCCACTCTGACGGTTTTGTGAGTGTTTCTGCCACTCTAACGGTTTTGTGAGTAGTTTTGCTACTCTGACCGTCTCGAGGAATAAACTATCTCGAGAGAGGGATTGGAATCGGAATAAGAAAGGACAATGCCCCTAAGGGCATTTTGGTCATTTCACCTCTATCTGGGCCTGACAGGCCCACGAAGCGATGGAAAGATGGAATTTGAAACTAGAGAATTGGATTCGATAGGAATATGCCTAAAATGACTTGAAAACAAGTCTGGACGGAGTGTAGACTGCCGAGCGGTCAAAAATGGGGTGCTTACAGTTGTTTTGCAAGAAAATGGGGGAAAGTCCAGTTCACTGTTGGTGTTGAGTTGGAGAATTTCGAGAAGCTCTTTAGTTGAGTTATTAGTCTTGTACATTATATTAAAGTCTTGTTGGAGTTTGTTTATTTTATAGTTTTGTAATATTCATAAGTGTGTATTAAGTGTTCTCTTCATGATGTATGTTGGAGGATCATGAGATGGTTGTTATTTATTTAATATGATGTTAGTTATTCCTATAAGATTTTTATCTTTGGGATTATGTTGAGATTTCGCTTACAGGTAGGTGACCTGTACGATCAGGTTCGTCCTAAGACGGCGTTAATGACGCTTGATTAGGAGCAGGCGTGACAAATACACTAAGAATACACAAGAGATCATAGCACTAGGAAAAAGACAATCACAATACACATCCTAGGCTATGATAAACTCATACCTTATCCAAGAGAGTCAACCCCAATAGATTTCTTACGGGTGTTAAGTGACTTTAGATCCGACTTCTTAATCCAAATGGTTCTATACTTAGGGGTATTATTAATCACATAGGGCTTAGGATGAGATCTTAGTGAAGTTTTAGAATTTCAGTTCACATTCATTCTTTTCCTATTCCATTGAGCTCTCCTTTGTTGTGATGGTCTTTTGAACCCAAGATTTGACCATGAGAATTCCATCCAAACATCAAATCTATTATGCACAAACTCATTGTTATGTTGTGGCCTAACTTGTCTTCTAAATTGGGTCTAAACATAATTACAAGACAGTCCATGCAACTTATGACAGAATGGTCTAATATGTCCTCTAATACCACAATGGCGACAAATGGAAACAAATTTTGTGGTACAGGAAGGATAAGACTCATAATAATTATCATAACCATTCGTAGGAGGAATATACATGTTCTTATCTTTAGATGATGATGTTTAAGGCTTACCAACTTTGGGCTTTTGCTTTGAAGATGACACTTGATTAGAATATCCAATTCCGGTCATGTCGGTTGTGCGCCTCTGAGCATTCCAGATTGCATCAATCTTATTTGAACCTACATTCAACTTCTTAAAAACATCATTAGCTTTAGCACTAGAAGCTTCAAGTTTTGCAACCTTCTCTTCAAGTTCCTTTTTAATTTTTGTACAAGAATGATGTTCTTTCTCAAGAGCAATAAGTTTATCAGATAATGTAACTTGATGAGTTTTCAATTGACTAATAAGAGATTGAGCTTCAACGGCCTCCTTTTTCAGTGTCTCAACTTCTTCTAAAACCTTTTTTTTAACTTGAGACCAAGTTTTCCATTAACTTCGGTCAATTTGAAATGTTGAGAGTACAACTGATCATAGGCATGTTGAAGATCACCCTTCTCTTCGTTATCAGAAACAATTTTATCAAGTTTAATAGACTCATCAAACTCACCTTGACTTTCACTTTCACGCAAAGTATGAGATGAACTATCATGCACAGACGTAATCAAAGCAGTAAAGTTACCTGCTTCTTGTTCAGTTTCAAGTTCATTGTCATCTTCAGGATCAGAATCATCCCAAGTTACAGTAAATCCTTTTGCCTTTCTTTTCAGTTTATTTGGACACTCTTGTGCAAAATGACCATACCCATGACATTCAAAACACTGAGGTTTTTGAGATTATTTTCCTCCACTTTTATCAAGATTCCTTCCAGGCTTCTTCTTATCAAATTGTTTCTCTTTAATTTTCTTAATACTAAAAGATTGGGCCTTCTTATTTTTGAAAAATTTTCTAAATTTTTTGACAATAAAATCCATCTCCTCTTGATCTATTTCAGAATTATAATCAGAAGTATCATCTACGTCTTCTTTAATAGTTTTAAAAGCAAGGTCTTTATTATTTTTAGGACGACATAGATTAACCTCATAAGTTTGTAAAGAACCAATCAACTCCTCTACTTTCATAGAATCAACATCCCTACTTTCTTCAATGGCTATAAACTTTGCTTGGAATCTCTCCGGTAATGTTTTAAAAAATTTTCAGAAAACTTTTGAAGAAGAGATCATTTCGCCAAGATTAAAACTTGAGTTGACAATATCACTTAATTTTGCGTAAAATTGATCAAAAGTCTCATTGTCATCCATTCTCAAGTTTTCAAAATTTGTTGTTAATCGCTGAACTTTAGCAATTTTAATGGTAGTAGTTCCCTCATGGGTAACTTCAAGTATATCCCATGCCCCCTTCACAGTCTCACACATTGACACACGTTGAATTCATCAAGTGAGAGAGCATTAAAAATGGCATTGATACCCTTACTATTCCAACCATTATTTTCATAATCCAGTTTGTCCCAATCTTGAACATTTTTAATAGTGATAGTTGTAACAGCAAGAGTAGTCAATGATGTACTTGTAATCATGGGGAGACTCCAACCATATTTGACTGACAACCAAACTCACTCATCTATAGATTTAAGAAAAGCTCTCATGTGAACTTTCCAATAGGCATAGTTGATTCCATCAAATAATAGAGGTCTAGTGGTAGAGTCGCCTTCACGTGGTAAATCCATGTAATCAGATTATCAAGACCTCACTCTTTGAAAAACAAAAAACGTTATGAGTGTCTTGCTCTAATACCAATTGAAAATTTTGATCTACTTGGATTTACAATCACTTGGAAGCGCGCTTGGTTACTCTCGATTAAGCTATCTAATCAATCACACACTAATATAATCGCATGCATGAAATGTAAAGCAATCACACTGTAGACACACGATTTTAGCGTGGAAACCCTAATCGGAAAAAAACCGCTAAACCTAGTCCAGCCCAAGTTCTAAGCACTATTAACAATCGAATAGTTTACAAGAATACTTACAACTGTACCAATCTGAAACCCACAAATCTAAGTTGAAGTTGAACTTTGCTTGCACAACTCGCAACTCACTGTTCTCCCATGCTGGAACCACGACGAACACCACGCCGTAACTACTTGCCTTTATGCACCACCAAGACACTTTAAAGCCAATGAAGATTTAAAACTCTTCAACTTGCTAAGGAGACTCTAGGGTTTTTCTTTTTCTTTGGAGGCTCTCAATATATTTTTTAAGTGTGTTTAACCCTAGAAGACCCATCCTTCAAGTATATATAGGCATTGAAGCTCTTTGGAAACAAATAGAAGTAGTTTCCTAAAAATACATCCAGGAGTTCGCGGCCATGAGAAGGTAGCGAGAAAGTGGCGAGAATACCTTCGCGATCTCGCTGGGGCGAGAAGTTGGCGACAGCCACTGTCCATAATCTTCAGATCTCGTAGGGGCGAGAAGGTGGCGAAAAGGTAATGAACTCTGCATCCCCTCAAATCTTTTTTATTCTCATAGATCTCAATAAGTTATATGAAATCGATATATTATGGACCCAAAACGAAGATCTGAGCTTTGAGATATGACCTTCGAAAGTTTCAGCTCTGCATGCTTTAAAGACTTGTACTGCAGTTTTAGCAACTTGTACTTTAGCTTTCAATTCACTCAAACACATACTCGGGACATGATTACAACTCAAAATTGAATTACAATCAAATTACTTTTATGGGTAATTCAAACACTCCTTAGCATTTGTTTGGACACCCAAACCCTATTAAACTCATTTACATGAAAGAACAATTAAAGAGATACTTCAAAGATTTTGTTCATGGAATTTGCCAAGACAATAAAATTCCTAACAATAGGCACGGAGGAACACTATGGACTGACAACACATCAAAAGATCCCAATTGTTGTGGTCATGGAGCCTCGACTTCTAGCTCATATGTATTAGTTGGGGAAGCATATGATCCTTCCTTTTAATAATGTATTATGTCTTTCATCTTAATAATATTTGTTGTTGATGTATTTTCTCTTGCATAATTATGTAAGTTGTAAAGGCTCTGTTAGATGGAAAATATAGTTATCCAAAGAGGCCGCTACCAATTCTCTATTGGTTGTATTTTGAGGTATTATCTTTTGGTCTCCAAACTCTCTATTCAAATTTAGCAATAGTTTTGGTCTCTCATTAAATTGTTTGTACTTAGAATAAATTGACTATAAGATAACATGTTGTGTAAAAAGATTGATATTCATTATAAACTTTCCAACTTTTAACATGAAAGAACCATGCACTTTTCATTTTTTCTACCTCTTAGAGGCAACTTCTCAAGATATAAGTGCAGGCAGAATTGCTTTATGTCACGTCCCGATTTTTCGCACTCGAGAAAACACAAGTGAAAAAAATGCGGTACTCTCTCGTTAGAACTCATCCTCCTAAAAGAACGAGTGAGACTAGGTTTTGAATTAGAAATTGATTTGGATAAGGGCTTTTAGAAAAAGATTTGTGATGGTTTTATGGGAGCCAACAATCGACATTTGACTTGGTTGGGTCTTATGGGGGACCCACATGGAGTACGTGATTGGCCAACCCGTGGCGCTTACATGGTGCAGACCCTCATGCCCATCTACCATTTAGTGCGGGACTCTACGCTGCTACGGTATGAGGAAATAAAGTTGTGCCTTGGCTAACAGCAATTGCTTTTGGTACAGTGGTAAGCGTTTGATCCTAAATCAGGTATCAAAGCAAGGTCACGGTTTCGAGTCCCAAGGTCATTGCTGGGGGGGAGGGGGAGATTGATGGCTTTATGGGGGGCCAACAATCGACCTTTGACTCGGTTGGGTCTTATGGGGGACCCACATGGAGTACGTGACTAGCTAACCCATGGCGCTTACATGGCGTAGACCCTCATGCCCACCTGCCACTTAGTGCGGGGCTCTGCGCTACTAAGGTATAAGGAAATAAAGTTGCGCCTTGTCTAATAGCAATTGTTTTTGGTGCAGTGGTAAGTGCTTGATCCTAAACTAAATATTGTTAGCCCTAAGTTTATTCAAATAGAATTTTATATATAATTTGATGATAATTTACTTTGATTTATAAATGTTTTCTTGATTAAATATATTCAATGTTTTTAATCCTTGGTCCAGTTGGTGTAATGAAGTTTTGCAGGATTATGGAGCACTTGAAAAAGTGATTAAGACTTGGAAAGTTGTATCTAAATCCTTGAGAATCTTATTTTAAGGAAACTTGATTCAATGAAGAAAATTGAAGGACATAGTTTTCTTCTGAGGTTGAAAATTCAATAAAACTATGCCCTATGATACAACCATAGTAGTTTACCTATACCTTTTGATCTAACCACTAGATTTATCTAATTATGGTGTTATATGAAGTTTTTATGAAAATAATATTTTGTTAGATGAAAATGAGCTGGAAGGTGACTTATTAGATTTGCAATTCAAAATATGGTAGCTTGGAGACAATCATAATTATTCGAGCATGTCTTTTGATTCATAAGTCCAAATGATCTGATTCTTGTGGCTACTGAAAGAAAACTTACATATCTACCATATCTATCTGATATTAAATTTCAAATTTGAATGTTATCTGGATGAAAAAGGAGTATACATCTGACTTAATGCTACAGAAATTCAAAGATGACAGCTAGAGAGACAGTCTTAGTATTTCACTAGTAAATTTTGACTCAGATATTCAAATGCTTTGATTTTTAAAGATATGGAAAGATAACATCCATATGTACATTTCATATCTTATAGAGATTTTCAAAATCAATTATTTGCTATATGAAAAAACTGATGCAAGTTGGCATATCTGTACAGAAATTCAAATATGCCAGTAGGGAGACAACTCCAGTAATTGGATCATAACATTTGATCTGACCATTGGATCGACCTAATTCCTGATGGTCTGCAAAGTTGACTTTTATGTCTACAATTTGTCTCTTATAGCCATTTTCAAATTCGATGGTTATCAAGGATAAAATTAAGGTGGAATTGAAGACAACTTTACAGAAATTCAAATATGCCACCTGGGAGACAATTTGAGATTTTTTTTATCATAACATTTGATCTAACCATTGAATTGACCTGATTCTTAAAGTTCTAAAAAGCTGACTGCCATGTCTATAACTTTTCTCTTAAAACAATTTTCAAATTCGAACGTTATCAAAGAGAAAATCAAGGTGTAAATGAAGCCATCTGATCATAAATTCAACAACAAATCTGGCAGCAACTTGCTCAACGAGAAGAATTGTTTTAAATGCTATCTAACAGCTAAAAACTCATTGAAAACTATAAATCAACCTCATATCTTCATCTATAAATATAGATACACTTGAGGAACGAAACACAACATCAAGACTAATAAGAGATTGTGCATCAAAGTGATATTTATCCTACAAAGTCTTTAAGAGCTTAATTGTCTTTTATCTTATAACGTTTTAAGAGCTTCATTGGCATATGTATTCTTTGATAGAATTCATTTGTAAGCAAGAGTGGTTGTACTCTTACTCTTTCTTCTTATAAGGGAGAGACTAGCTAGGAAAAATAGCTAGGGGTAGGGTGTGACTAGCATCTGTATACAAACTAGTTGGAGTGAGGGATCACTTGGTTGGGTATGACTAGCACCTATATAAAAACTAGTTAGAGGGGTGTGACTAGTATCTGGAAAAAAAACTAGTAAAGGAGAAATAACGCCTGGGTTAAAAGGCTAATGGTTGTATCTACGGATTGGATACAGTGAAGAAAAATCTCAAGGAAGGAGCCTTAGGGAGTGGACGTAGACTTTGGAGTTGAAGTTGAACCACGATTGTCGTGCCCCGATTTTTCACAATCGGAAAAATACGCACAAGCGGAAAAAATACGGTTCTTTCTCATTAGAACTCATCCTCTTAAAAGGATGAGTGCAACTAGGTTTGAATTAAAAATTGATTTGATTAAGGGTTTTTGGAAAAGATTTGGAGTCGCCACCTAACTTGATTAAGGTGAGTTAGGTCACCTAAAACTAAGTGCAATCCAAAGATTAAACTTAGGGTTTTGAAAAGGTTTTGAAAAACTTCCTCAAGAGAGGGTTTTTAAGAAAACAGATTATTTGGCAACCTTTGAAAAGATTTAAGCCCTTTTTGAAAATAACTCCGTTTTTGGCCTTTGAAAATAGTGATTCTAGGTTCGGAGGTTGGTTACGTATAGAGAAGATATCCTAAGATCATATGATCATCACCCTATCCTGCCCTTGCAATACCTACATGTCTATTCACCCTAGGTTCACTCATTTAGAATCTTCGACTATCAAATGTCTACTTATATCCACTTTGAAAAGGATTTTGGAAAGAAGTTTGATATGATGCATGACATGCAATTACAAGAAAAAGATTTAATTTTGAAAGTAGATTTAAAAAGAGGATTTGAAGTTTGAAAGAGATTATGAAATTAAAATTTTGAAAAAGGTTGTGGAATTGAAAATTTGAAAAAGGTTATGGAATTAAAAGTTTGAAAAAGGTTGTAACAGCACCCATAAGAGTTACCTACGCATCCCTTTATTGGGAATCAGGTCAGTCGTAGTTCGGACTCGAGGTCCGATTAAAAATAGACACTTTGAGGTCTTTGAAAAGTTTGACTTGAAAAAGGGTTTGAATTGAACTTTAATTGCAAAATTAGAAATTGAACTTTGACTTGAAAAGCTTGAGGATTTGAAATTGAACTTGAGAATTTGAAATGATTTGAAAATATTCATCTTTAAAGGAGAACTTGAACTTGATTTCGGAAAGATTGAGTTGAACTTTGAAAACATCTTGACCTAGATTGAAGTTTGAAAATCATATTTGTTTAGAAAAGAGTTGAAACTTCCTAACTTTAGGGTTAGGAATGAAGTAGGGTTTGACCTATTAGGGTTTAGGTAACCTAGGGTTGGAGCATGCAATTGAATTAGAAAGGTTTGATTTGAACTTGAAAAGTTTGATTTTAGAAAATTTGATTTTGGAAAGGTTCGAATTAGGAGAGTTTTGATTTCGAAAAGTTTCAAATTAGAAATGTTTTGAATTAGGAAAGAATGAAAAAGATTTGAAAAGGATTTGATTTGATTTAGAAACACTTGACTTGAAAAGCCTTGTAAAGATTTGACTTGATTTGGAAATATTTGATTTGGAAGAATTTCAAAAGTTAGGGTTTATGAAAGATTGGATTTTCGAAAGCTTTGAATTAGGAAAGTTTCAAAATATGAAAGTTCCATTTTAGGAAAGGTTTCAAATTAAGAAAGTATTGATTTTGGAAAGGTTTGATTTAAGAAAAAGTTGATTTTGGAAAGATTTGAACTTGAAAATTTTTGAAATTAAAAAGATTTGAAATTTAGGAAGATTTGGAAGTTTAAAATTTAGAAAATTAGAATTTGAAAAGATTTGATAAGTTGAATTTAGAAAGTTGAGTTTAGGAAAACTTGGAAGCTTTAAAATTAAGAAAGGTTTGAAACTTTAAATTTAAGAAAGATTGAAATTAGGAAAGATTAGAATTAGGAAAGATTTGATAATTTGAAATTTAGAATATTAAGATTTGGAAATGTTTGAAATTAGGAAAATTTTGATTTCTATTTCCTAAACTAGAAGATTGTATTGTATTTTCAAAATTAGATGAGTTGATTTTGTTCCCAAAATTGGAGGATTTGATTTGGTTTGCTAAATTGAAATATTTAATTTAACATAAAATTAGAAAGGTTGAATTTTGAAAATCTTGGATTCGAAAATCTATGATTTGGTGGAAAATGAGTTTTGGGGGATCTATGATTTGAGGCAAAATAGAAAGTGATGATTTTAAAAAAGGAACTAAAGTTTCCTAATCATGGATTATAAGGCTTGACTTGAACTTCAAGACAAAAAGTTTTTGAAAACTAGATATTTGAAAAGAGTTTTTAGGAAATAGATTTTTGAAAAGAGTTTTTAGAAAGTACATTTGCAAAACAATTTGGAAAGACCTTCGAATATGGACTTTTGCAAGCCTCGTAAATATCTCACTTTTCTAAAACGATTTTAACCATGAAAAGATTAGAACCATTTTAGGGTTGTGATTTTGAAAACAAATAGGGTTTTAAAATATGGACCACAATGATCACATTGAATATAACACTTTCCTAAAACAAGCCTAACCATGGAATGGCTAGAATCATCTTAAGATTGTGATTTTGATAAACATAATTTAGGGTTTACACCCAAAATTTGGACCTTGACAACCACATTGAATATCACACTTTCCTAAAATAACCCTAGCCATGGAATGGCTAGAATCATCCTAGGAGTGTGATTTTGAGAACAAGTTTGAAAAATGAGATTTTGAATGCAAGTTTTAAAAAAGAACTTTGAAGCAAGTTTAAAAATAACTTTGAATGCAATGCATGAACATGATAACTATAATGCAATAGGGTCGTAAACATATGAGATTAGGCTTCATCACATAATCAAGGGAGGCGAACCCACACTATCAAAGATTGAACTAGAAGAAAGCTCTTAGTATGGTGACGTTCAACAGTCCTTTCTCGGCACGAATCGGGGAGTCCCTTGTTTCAAGCATGCAAGAAAAGAAGGTAGAAGATAAGGATTAAAATAGAAGAAAACCTAAATAGGTTAAGAGGGAGAAGAGAGAGGGGGGATTACACAAAAGCAAATAGAAAACTAACCTCGTATTCTTCTTGCTTTGATTTCTTGGTCTGCTTCACTTGACTTGAACTTTGAAAGCTTTAAAGATGCAACACTTGATCTTCAATGGATGTTTTGAGACTTGTGTTTGAGTGTATAAGGTGTATAGAGGCCATGGTTTGAGTGTATGGAAGCTAGGGCTTGAAGAGGCTTGAGAGAATTAGGGTTTGGAGAGACTTCAAGCTCTGCTTTTAAAGAGATAGTTTTTGGATTAAGTTTGCGGACCCTTTTTACGGAGGGGGAGGGTTTATATTTATATGCTGCTAAAGTTAGCTCTAGCACTTGTTGCAGTGGCGCCAGCCTTTTAGGAAAAAATTTTAAGTCGGTAAGAAATAGATCTTTAACTTTTGGAATGCAAGGCAGAAGATTTGGGCACCTGTCCTAGTGACTACCATGCAATTTTTGGCTTAGCTCCACTAGAAGTAACTCCAAAAAGTTCGAGAATCATCTGGAAGGTTCCGAGTAACCAAACTTGGCTGATAATGGATGAGAACCCTCGAGAGAGTGTCTCAGAGGTAATTGACTTAAGAAATAATGCTAGAACAGTTGAAAAGGTTAACCGGCTGGCCAGGGGCAAAACAGTCATTTGAACTAAAAAAACACCGGAATGGACCTAGAGTGACCCGCAAGAAGGCTAAAGGGTTGGAAATACTATCGAGAGTGTTCTAAGAAATTGCCGGTTTGATACCCAAAGCCGGTGTGGTTGGAAAAGATGATCGTCCCACTAGGGGCAAAATGGTCATTTTGCACTGGCCTTACCGAAATAGACTCGAAATGATCCGAAATGGTGTTAAAAGGTGGGGAATACTATTGAAAACATCCTTGGAAGGTAACCAGTTTGATATCCAGAGCCGGTGTGGTTCCTAGAGGTAATTGGATGCTAAGGGCAAAATCATTTGGGTTCAAGTGGGCCTAATGGGCCTAGGAAGTGCCTGGTGGATTGGATTGGAATTTGGAGGGCCGGTGTGAGTCTGAATGTACATGTGATGTTTGAAAGTGAGCCAGGTCGGGCCAGAGACTGCTGAGCGAGCAAAAATGAGGTGCTTATAACAAAAAATCTTGGTGTCGTATTCTCTTCTCTCTATCTCCTTTACTTTCTAGCTTGAATTGTTTGCATTTATTTATAACATATTATTGGTTTATTAATATTTAGTTAGAATTTTTAAATCTAAAATTATTTGTTAAATTATTGTTTAAACTCAATTCACCCCCCCCCCCCCCTCCCTGGGTTGCCACCTGGACTAATAATTGATATCAAAGCCTAGGCTCTTATAGTGAACTTAACTGTCTTAGAGTAAATTATGACAACCATTTTTAGTGCTACACTTGCCGAAGGTCAATCTGCCAATAGACCTCCTTTGTTCAATGGCACAAATTATAACTATTAAAAAGTTAGAATGAGAATATATATTCGAGTTACTGATTAGGAGTTATGGAAAGTTATTGTTAGTGGTCTTAGTAAACCAACTAAGATTGTAGAAGAAAAAAATGTGCTTAAGGAAGAAAGTGAATGAAATGCTAGTGATATAAAAAGTGTTAAATTAAATACTAGAGCTATGAATGTTCTTTAGTGTGTTCTTGATGCAAATGAATTTAATTGTATATCTACTTGTAAATCGGCTAAAGATATTTAGAATAAATTAGAAATCACACATGAGGGAACCGACCAAGTCAAAGAATCTAAGATTGGTATGATTGTTCATAGATATGAATTGTTTAAAATAGATAATGATGAGTCAATTTCTGACATGTTTGCTAGATTAACTGACATTATAAATGTTTTAAAATCTCTTAACAAATCTTATACTAATGCTGAATTGGTGAGAAAGATTCTTAGGTGTCTACCAAAGAATTAAAGCCGAAAGTCACCGCCATACAAGAAGCCAAAGACCTTACAAAGCTTACTATGTATGAGCTCTTGGGTTCACTCACGACTTGAGAAAACCAACTGTTCTTGGTAATATGGATTTATACCTTAAAATGGACCTAGAGGGGGGTGAATAGGTCTCTACTCATTTTTTAAGCAAGTGTTAGCAATGATTGATCTAAAGAAAACCATAAACAAAACACATAAGATTTTTAGCGTGAAAACCCTTGTAGGAGAAACCCACGGGACCTAGTCCAGCTCCAATCAAGCACTATATAAGGAACAAAGTATAAGAATGCCTTACAACCTTTTCACACTGTTGAATCCACAACTAGGATTGAACCTTGCTACTTGTACACCACCTAAATCCATGAACTCGTTCTAGCACTTGAATCTCCACCAAGTCTAAGATGAAACTCTTCGATCTAGCAACTTGAATCACTAAAAGCTACTCTCTTCTCATTGATGGTATGTAAAAAAGTATGATGGAGAGTCCTCTTAGAACATATAGACTCTTAACATATGAAGTAGAGGACTCTAAGTGGGAGAGAGCTCACACCAAACACTTGAATCTCTTCTATCTAGATTCTTTCAAAAATGGAGGGATGAATAGGAGTGGAGTCTTCTCAAGACTTTTTATAAACACCTGGTGGACAATGTAGAAGACTCTCTCTCTTGTTGAATAAAGAAAACTCTCATTTTACGTATATCACCTATGGGAAAGAAAGAGAGGCATCTTAGCTTCTTGTAGGGCACAGCTCCCCTCCTAGAGTCATCATCACTCTGCAATCTTTTTGAGAAGATCTTCAAGTTGCTTAAAGAAATGGATAAAATCTTCTCCTTTTTGGAAGCACAAGGTTATGCACAGCCGCCTTATCATTCTGCCATGTCTACTTCATAGAGTGTATCACTTTATCTAGACATACTTGGAGAAAGCGCCACACTAGAGTAAAACCTAGAAGTGGGATATTCTTTGTCGGGAAATAATTGCTCACCCACGGGACCCCACTTTAGTGGCATGGAGTCTGCCTGACAGCGAGCTTCACTGGAACAATTTTTTGTGCTAAAGTAGTTGGACCCCGCTGGAGTCTGCCTAGTAGCGGAGTATACTAGCTGTCACTAGGTGTCTTTAGTATTTTGGCTGTAACTTTTTACTCAAATATCGGATTGATGAGATTCAAAGTTCACTAAAAAGAAGACTCGAAGATCTACAACTTGCACTATAACAAGCCTTTTTCAATTCAAAAACAATCTTGGTTAAAAACTAGTTACAACCGAACTGATCTACTAGAGGCAAATTCATTAAGATTTGCAAGAGACCCATCTCTCCAAAATTTATCCACTGCTTGTTGATTCTTCCCTTGAGGCTTGTTGGAGGCAAATTCCTAACATCTAAGGTCATTATAATGTAATCAATACACTTAAGACTCACACAAAACATAGAAAGATTTTAGCTCCCAATTTACATGGCATAAAATGAGTCAATTTTCCTAACAATCTCCCCCTTTGGCCATTTTGTGACAAAACCCAAAGATTACATTAAAATCACTCATAACCCCTATGCAAACATTAACAAGGACCAAACTCTAAGCTTCAAAGCAAAATCAACTCTCCTGCACTCAAGACCTTCCACAAGATCAAGTGTGAAAAAGAATGTGAAAAAGAAAGCAAATAGAGATAAACAAAATTACTCTCCCTTAACCAATACATCAACAATACACTCCCCCTCAACACATCCATAAATACCAAGCAAAATTAAGATGAACCATTAATCATTCAAAACACTCATGACACTAAACAACATACTTCTCCCCCTTTTTGACACAAAATGCAATCACAACACTGATGAGATACTAAAAGGAGAGTTTTGAAAGAAGATTTAAATGAAGATATACAAAAACAAACAAATGACTTGACAAATTTTAAGAAACCTATAAAAGAAATTCATGTGGCAAAAGCTCAAATAGACATATCAAGTAGTCAAGTTTATAAAGACATATCCAAGATGAAGATCACATCAAGTTTTCAACAACATGATGATGGTTATAACTAAATGACAAAGTGAGTGTGTGAGCATCAAGAATAGCAGGATCAAGCCTTAAAAACAAAAGCGTATTTTTTATTTTAGTACTTGAATCAAGAACTCATAAGAGATATTATTTAGCATGAAAATCAAACCGATTAACAACCAATCAAAGCTTAATATTAAAATATACAAAGGCTCCCCCTCAAATGCATAACACCACTTAATAACTCATTCTTTTGAGGCCGAATGCGGCTTTCACTCTAGTGAGCAAGGTAGCCTTCTCTATGACGCTTCAAATCGTGTTGCACATTTTGGCAAATGTCTATAGTAGCTTTCACTCTACACTTATAGATAGCCTTTTCCTTGGTCATGACTGCATAAAATTTCTTTTTGAATATGTAGCAATATATAAATATTTTTTTTGAATAAGCAACTCACTCTAGATATTTTTTTGCATTGTGAAAATACAAGAGGGAGACAAGGCATTAACGAATATAAACTCTAGAGAGGATATGCAATCATCGGTCTTTTCAAGCATAATACTCATGGAATTCAACAGATACATAACAAAACATTTTTTAGACTCAACATGTTTTTCCTCGATGCAAGTGCACTAAAGTACCAGTTTAGTTATAAAAATCATCACTTAGACATACAAGACACTCAGTTTATACTTGGCATGAATAAAGAACTCTTCTCCAAAAACATGTAGTTTGATTCTATCACATGAAGTCAAATATAGATCAATCAAAACTATGAACACAAGTCAAGAACAACAAAAATCTTTTATTTTTTTATTTTTATTTATTTATTTATTTATAAAAATAAATAGAGATATAACAAAAGATAAAAAAAAAAATTACAAAAGGGATCATAACACTAGGACCGGAAGAGTAAACATGAAGCACTCAAATCCTAGGTTACGAAAAACTCAAGCATCACCCGACTGGACTAGCCTCTGCATATTTCCTATGGCGATCTAGAGACTTAGCATACACATCAACACAAGGATGCAAGTCCAACTTTCTAATCCAAGTGATCCTTATTTTTGGTTTAACAATTTTCTCAAAAACTTTGGGTTGAAAGTATTGAGCTTGATTATCAAAATGGTTTTGTCTAGAATTTCTTTTAGAAAAATATCTTATCCTTGGTTGATAATTCTGAAAAGAATTTTGAAATTTTGGATATGATCTTTGGTAATCTTCAACCAGGACTTGAAAATGACTGTTGTAAAATCCATTTTGATACACAGGTTCATGCTGAACTTTCATCCTTAGGACAGTGAACCTTTTAACATAATTTGGACTAATATGTCCTCTAATTCCACAATGATGACATATAAGTACAAAAGATACTGAAAAAGGTTGAGCATTTACCTGATAGGGCATTTCATTGCCCCTTGGTTGACTCACCTTGTGCTTTTAAGGTTGACGCTTTGAGGATCGCCGATTTTTCAAAAATTTATGATTTGAAATTGACTTAAATTCATCAACGGTTGGGGAAGGCACAGATTTTGGTTCTTTGACTGCATTAGATGAGGAAGGTGCATCTCCAAACCCTATTCCAGTTCTATCATATGAGTTCTTTTGAATGTTGATCATGTGCTCTAACTTCCCAATTGCTCCAATTTGTCGTTTGAAGGTTGCATTGAGAGTAGCCAGCTTTTTTCCAAGCACAACACATTTTCTTCCAATTTCTTCTTGGATTCATTACTTTCCTACAACTCTTTTTCAGTTTCACGTAGCTTATTAGAAAGAGTCTCCCATTCAGTTCCAAACTAATTCAATTTGGTGGAGACTTCAGCTACTTCTTGCTTCAGCATGTCTCTCTCCTTTTGAATAGTTTTGTACTTGACTGTCACCTTCAACTTGTAATCTTTTAGTTTTATGCATTCATCATACATTTTCTTGTATTCTTGTTGCATCCCATCATCCATTTCTGTTGATAATATTGTAGATACTAATAGTGTACAAGAATGTGACACATTCTTGTACACTATTAGTATCTACAATATTATCAACAGAAATGGATGCAGATGAGGAGTATTTAGGATAATCATGCAAAGAAGAAACAAATGCAATAAGATTACTAGTTTTTTCATCAGAAGAAGAGTCTTTAGAATCCTCAGTTTCGACATCTTCCCAGGCGGAAGCCTTCACCCTATTCTTTTTCTTTTTCTTGTTCTTGTTGGGACATTCATGAGAAATATGACCAAAACCATGACATTCATAACATTGAATTACATTGGTCTACTGAGACTTGAAAGCCTTTTTATCATTGATTTGAAAAGGCTTTGCATTGACCTCTAACTTACCTTGGTTCTTTTTGCCCAACATAGAACCATTATTCTTTCTATTTCTAAGAAATTTTCTAAACTTTTTAACAAATAGCTCCATCTCAGTAAGGTCAAGGTCTTGTTCTTTCTCACTACTATTCTTAAGGTCTTCCTTAATACATTTAAGAGCCATGCTCTTGTTGGTTTTCTTGTTTTGTTTCATATTCACTTCATAAGTTTGAAGTGAACCAACAAGTTCCTCAACTTTGAGAGCATTAACATCTTTGCTCTCTTCTATGGCTGTAATTTTAGGTTGAAACTAATCTGAAAGAGATCTCAAAATTTTTCTTACAATTTTTGAATCTGAAATCCTTTCACCGAGGTTAAAATTGGAATTGACTATGTCACTCAGTTTAACATAAAATTCATCAAAGGTTTCATTATCCTCTATTCAAAGATTTTCAAAATTTGTGGTCAACCATTGAAGTTTTGACACTTTAACAGCACTAGTACCTTCATGAGTGATATGTAAAATATCCCATACTTATTTAGCATATGTAAAATATGTAAAATATCCCTCCTAGAGTCATCATCACTCTACAATCTTTTTTAGAAGATCTTTAAGTTGCTTGAAGAAATAGAGAAAATCTTATCCCTTTTGGAAGCACAAGGTTATGCACAGCCGTCCTATCATTCTGCCATGTATACTTCAAAAAGTGTATCACTTTATCAAGATATACTTAGAGAATGCGTCGCACTAAAGTAAAACCTGGAAGTGGGATACTCTTTGTCGGGAAACAATTGTTGAACCACGGGACCTCGCTCTAGTAGGGTGGAGTCCGCCTGACAGCGAGCTTCATTGGAATAATTTTTTGTGCTGAAGCAGCTGGACCTTACTCTAGCGTAGTGGAGTCCGCCTAACAGTGGGCTACACTGGAATGATTTGTGCTGAAGCAGCTGGACCCCGCTCTAGCGGGGTGGAGTATGCCTAACAGTAGAGTATACTGGTTGTCATTGGCTGTCTTTAGTATTTTAGCTGTAACGTTTTACTCAAATGTTGGACTGATGAGATTCAAAGTTCTTTGGGAAAAAAACTCGAAAATCTACAACTTTCCTATAATGAGCCTTTTTCAATTCAAACAAAATCTTGGTCAAAAACTAGCTACAACTAAACTAATATGCTAGAGGCAGATACATTGAGATTTGCATGAGACCCATCTCCCCAAAATTCAACCACTTCTTTGTTGATTCTTCCCTTAAGGCTTATTGGAGGCAAATTCTTAACATCTAAGGTCATTACAATGTGATCAATACACTCAAGACTCACACAAGACATAGAAAGATTTTAGCTCTCAATTTACATGGCACAAAATGAACCAATTTTCCTAACATGACTCATGAACTTACTGTAAGCACCCCATTTTTGACTGATCGGCAGTCTTCAGTCCGTCCAGACTTGATTTCAAGTCAATATGGATATATTCTAGAATTCTAGTCCTAATCTCGTCTATCCATTGCTTCGTGGGCCCACCAGGCCCAAATAGAGGCAAAATGACTGAAATGCCCTTAGGGGCATTGTTCGATCCAATTCCAAAATTAGGCACGTCTTTCCGAAGACGGTAAGTCCCCTTTTCATATTCCAATAGGCGCGTCTTTCCGAAGACGGTAAGTCCTCTTTCCAATTTCAAGTCAGGCACGTCTTTCCGAAGGCAGTAAGTCCTCTTTCCAATTCCAACAGGCACGTTTTTTCAAAGACGGTAAGTCCCCTTTCCATTTCTTTTTCCAATTCTAATTCTAATCCCTCTCTCGAGAAAGATGTTTCCTTGAGACGGTAAGTCTATCCAATCTGGCACCTTTTTCGAAGAAAGTCTCTTCGGAACGGTAATTCCCTTTAAACCTATCGACAGGGACGAGACCCCAAGTCCCTTAGATGGTAGAATGGTCCACCTTTAGCGCCTACTAGCCCACCAATGCAGAAATGTTTGTTTCAGCATGCCTTCTGAGAAAGTTGACTTCTCAGGCACTAAATCCCTTTAGCAGCTTCCCGAGATCAGGTAGTTTCAGAAATGATCGCGAACCGTCAGAGTAGCGGAAGTACTCGTAAACATCGCAACCGTCAGAGTAGTGAAAATATTCGCAAACAGGTCAATATAGGAAATTGCCAACAAACCCATGTATCATGGGACCACCATCAGAGTGGCGGAAACACTCAAAACCCAGGTCAACACCATTGCCTGCTAGCCCATTACGGTGAAAAATGACCAAAACTGCCCCTAAGGCCATTTTTCGGCATGTTTCTCGAGAATACACCTAAGTCCACAGAATGATAAGTCCACTCTTCTAAGATTGTCTTAAAAGAAATCTGGCATGATTAGGTGCCTTCTAGTCAATTTCGGGCCAATTCCGAGACTTTTTAGTCAAGATGACCATTTTGCCCCTAGGCATCCGAACGCCCCGAGGACCATACCGACTCTGGGTATCAAACCGGTAACCTCTTGAGAATGCTTTTTATAGTCTCCTCGACCTTCTTGTATCTTTCCGAATCATTCCGAGTCAATTCCGGTAAACCCTGTGCAAAATGATCGTTTTGCCGCTAGTGGGTCGGTCGCCTTTTCCGACCACATCGGCTTTGGGTATCGAACCAGTAACCTTTGGGAACATTCTAAATAATGTTTCTAAATCTCGAGTCTTCTTCTGGGACATTCTGAGTTCATCCCGGCAGCTTTTTGGCCCGGTTGACCGTTTTGTCCCTAATGGCCCGGTCAAACCCTTCCAACACATTTTGTCATCATTTTTCAAGTCAAATACCTCCGGGACCCTATTCTAAGGGTTCTTGCCCTTTTCCGGCCTTCCAGGCCATTCCCGATCCCTTAAAACCTTCCCAAACCTTCCAGAGTCATTCCTAGTGAAGCCAAGCTAAAAATTACATGATAGTCACTAGTGTAGGTGCCTAAATCTTCTCAGGATACGTTGCTTGCTGACCTTAAAACTTTCCTAGCTGGCTAGTGCCACTAGTAGTGGCACCAAGCTAATATTTGGCTGGGAGTGGCGCCAAAAGCATTTTTGGCCTGGCGCCACTATAACAAGCGCCAGGTCATTCCCTTGTCTATAAATACAGAGCCTCCTCCAGCGTGAAAGAGGTCCGCAAACTCAGTCTAAAAACCCTACTTTTTGATATACAGAGCTCATAGCCTCCCAAAACCCTAGTCTCCTTTAGGTTTTCCAAACCCTAGCCTCCTATACACTCATACACTCTTATACACTCATACACTAGCCTCCAACCCTCCATTAAAGACTTGAAGTGCTACAACTACAAAGCTTTGAAGATCGAAGACAAACTCTTGAAGACTGAAGTGAAGACCGAAGCAAGACAAGCAAAGCAAAGTCCGCAAAGCTAAGCAAGATAAAGAAGACACAAGGTAGGCTTCTTATTTACGTTTACACATCTTCTCCCCTCTCTTCTCCCTCTAAACCCACTTGGGTTTTTTTTTCTATTTTAATCCCCCATCTTCTCCCCCCCCCCCCCCCCCCCCCTCTTCTTGCATGCTTGAAATAAGGGAATTCCCGGTCCATGTATAGGATTAGGCTATTGGAGAGTCACCGTGTCAGAGGCTTTCTTTTAGTCTAATCGGAGACCATGTGGGTTCGGTCTCCTTGATTATGTGGTGAAGCCTTTAACTTGTAAGCACCTTATTTTTGACCGCTCGGTAGTCTATACTCCATCCGGACTTGTGTTCAAGCCATTGTGGGCATATTCCAACCGAAACCAACTTTCTAAGTCTAAATCTCATCTGTCCATCGCTTGGCGGGCTCACCAGGCCCAAATAGAGGCAAAATGACCAAAATACCCTTAGGGGCATTGTTCTTTCCAACCCCTCTCTCGAGACAGTTTATTCCTCGAGACGGTCCCAAATCAGGCACATCTTTTCGAAGACAGTAAGTCCCCTTTTCAATCCCTCTCTCAAGACAGTTTATTTCTCCAGACGGTTCCAAATCTGGCACGTCTTTTCGAAGACGATAAGACCCCTTTCCAATCCCTCTCTCGAGACAGTTTATTCCTCGAGACGGTTCCAAATCAGGCACGTCTTTTCGAATGATAAGACCCCTTTCCAATCCCTCTCTCGAGACAGTTTATTCCTCGAGACGGTTCCAAATTAGGCACGTCTTTTCGAACGATAAGACCCCTTTCCAATCCCTCTCTCGAGACAGTTTATTCCTCGAGACGGTTCCAAATCAGGCACGTCTTTTCAAAGACAATAAGTCCCCTTTCCAATCCCTCTCTCGAGACAGTTTATTCCTCGAGACAGTTCCAAATCATGCACATCTTTTCGAAGACGATAAGACCCCTTTCCAATCCTTCTCTCGAGACAGTTTATTCCTCAAGCCGGTTCCAAATCAGGCACGTCTTTTCGAAGACAATAAGACCCCTTTCGAATCCCTTTCTTGAGACAGTTTATTCCTCGAGACGATCCGAGTAGCGGAAATACTCGCAAACATCACAACCGTCAGAGTGGCAGAAACACTCAAAACCCAGGTCAACACCAGTTCCTGCTAGCCCACTTCGGTGAAAAATGACCAAACTGCCCATTGGGCCTTTTTCGAGACTTTTCAGTCAAGATGACCATTTTGCCCCTAGGTATCCAAACGCCTCGGGAACCACACCAGCTCTGGGTATCAAACCGGTAACCTTCCGAGAATACCTCTTATAGTATTCTCAATCTTCCTCTACCTTTCCGGATCATTCCGAGTCAGTTCCGGCAAACCCTGTGCGAAATGACCGTTTTGCCCCTGGTGGGCCGGTCTCCTTTTCCGACCACACCGGCTCTGGGTATTAAATCGGTAACCTCCCGAGAATACCTCTTATAGTATTCTCAATCTTCCTCTACCTTTCCGGATCATTGCAAGTCAGTTCCAGCAAACCTGGTGCGAAATGACCGTTTTGCCCCTGGTGGGCCGGTCTCCTTTTCCGACCACATTGGCTCTGGGAATCAAACTGGGAACCTTTGGGAACATTCTGAATAATGTTTCCAAATCCTAAGTCTTCTTCCGGGTCAGTCCAAGTCCGTCCTGACAGCTTCCCGATCCGATTGACTGTTTTGCCCCTAAAAGTCCGATCAACCCTTCCGACACATCATATCTTCATTTTCAAGTTAAATACCTCCAGGACATTATTTTAAGTGTTCCTGCTCTTTTTCGGCTTTCCGGGTCATTCCCGGTCTTCCAAACTCCTTCCCGGACTTTCCAGAGTCACTCCTAGTGAAGCCATGTTAAAAATTGCATGGTAGTCACTAATACAGGTGCCCAAATCTAGTCAAAGATACGTTGCTTGCTGACTTACAAACTTTCCTAACTAGCCGGCGCCACTAGTAGTGGCGCCAAGCTAAGAATTGGCCTGGTGCCACTCCTAGTGGCGCCAAGAGCAATTTTGCCTTGGCACCACTGCAACAAGCGCCAGGTTTGTCCAACCTCTATAAATACAAAGCCTCCTCCAATGTGAAAGGGGTCCGTAAACTCAATCTAAAAATCCTATATTTCGATATACAAAGTTTGAATACTCCCTAAACCCTAGCCTCCCTAGGTTTTCCAAACCCTAGCCACCATACACTAAACCCTAGCCTTCTATACACTCATACACACCCCCATACACTCATACACTAGCCTTCAATCCTCCTTTGAAGACTTGAAGAGCTACAATCTGAAGTTTGAAGACAACTCTTGAAGATCAAGACGAAGACCGAAGACAAGCAAGGCACGCAAAATAAACAAGACACAAGGTAGGCTTTCTCTTTAAATTTCCGCACTTCCCCTCTCTCTCTTCTCTCTCCTAACCCACTTGGGTTTTCTCTATTTTAATCCCCCATCTCTTCCCCCCCCCCCCCTCCTTTCTTTACATGCTTGAAACAAGGGGACTCCCGGTCCATGTGTAGGATTAGACTATTGGAGGGTCACCGTGTCGGGGGCTTTCCTTTAGCTAATCAGAGACCATGTGGGTCCGGCCCCCTTGATTATGTGGTGAAGCCTTAACCTTGTATGTTCATGACCCCAAACTTGCATTGTGCATATCATGATCTTGCATCTTCAAAAAATCGTTTTCAAAAATCGTTTTCAAACTTGTTTTCAAAATTGCATCAAATTCCTCTTTTTCAAAACTTGTTTTCAAAATCACAATCCTAGGGTGATTCTAGCTTTTCCATGGCTAGGGTTGCTTTAGAAAAGTGTTACATTTAAAGTGACTTTCATGGTCCATATTTTCAACCCTTGTCGTTTTCAAAACCGCTTTCCTAAAGTGGTTCTAAGCCTCTTATGGTTAGAATTGCTTTAGGAAAGTGAGATATTTTTACACCTTTTAAAAACTCTCTTTTCAAATCTCTTCCTAAAACTCTCTTGTTCAACATACTTTCCTAAAAGTCTCCTTTCCAAAGTTGTTTTCAAAAACTCCCTCCAAAAATCTATTTTTCCAAACTCCCTTTTTCAACTCCTTTCCAAAAACTCTTCCTCCGCAAAATTCACTTTCTAAAAACACTCCCTAAATTCACTTTCCTAAAAACTCTCTCCAACAATCTTCTACCAAAATTTACTTTCCTAAAAACTCTTCCCAAAATCTTCCTTCTAGAAACTCCTCTCTAGGATTTCCTTCCAAAAAACTTGTTTTCAAAAACACACTTTCCAAAAACTCCTCCCTAGGGTCCCGTTCTAAAAATCTTCATTCCCAAAAACACACTTTCTAAAAAATTCTTTCCTTAGAGCCCAAGTCAAGTCCTAGAACTCACAATTAGGAAACCCTAATTTTCTTTCCAAAAACATGGTTTTCAAACTTGCCTTAAAACCTAGGTTTCCAAAACCCCCTATTTTCCACATCCAAACTATACACATTTCCAAAACCCCTTTTCTACATCAAAACTATACACTTCCAAATCTAGGGTTTCTGGAAACTTCTTTTTTCAAATCCTTGTCAAATCATATCTTTCCTTTAGGAAACTAAATCCAATCTCCCCGTTTAGGAAATTATATCCAATCCTCCGTTTTTGGAAACAAAATCATACCTTCCCTTTTAGACTCAAAATCTACATCTTTCCTAATTCAAATCTTTCCTAATTTTCTACCTTCCTAAACCATAAGTTTCCTAAAACTTTCAATTTCCACATCTTTCCTAATTCTATCCCTTTCCAAATCTTGACTTTCCAAATCCAAGTTTTCAAATCTTTCCTAAACTCAACCTTTCTTAATCTCAAGGTTTTCTAAAACTCAAACTCTAAAAAAACTTTTTAAATCTTAAACTTTCCTAAACTTCAAATCTATTTCCAAATCTAAAGCTTTCTCAATCTCAAAACTTTCTTGTTTTCAAAACTTTCTTATTTTCAAAACATTTCCTATTTCAAAAACCTTTCTTATTTTCTAAACTTTCCAATTTTCAAAACTTTCCTAAGTTTAAACATTCTGAAAATGAAACTTTCCTAATTCGAACAGTTTCCTAAATTGAAACCTTCCTAAGTCGAAACTTTCCTAATTCCAAAACTTTCCTAAAATGACACTTTCCTAGTTCGAAACTTTTCTAATCTAAATCTTTCCTAAATTCCAAGTTTCCAAATCTTCCAAGATCTTTCCACATCCAACATTCAAGTCAAACCTTCCTTAAACCTCAAGTCTTTCCTAAATCCTATGTTTCCTAAGTCTAGGTTTCCTAAACGTTCATCTTTCCAAAACAAGTCTAAATCTTTCTTCCAAATTCTATCTTTTTAAAATCAAAATCCAACCTCTTTAATTCCAAAATTCTAAATTCTAATTTTCAATCTTCTATTCTAAGTTCAATCTCTCAATCCTCTAATTCAATTTCCAATTCAATCTCTTTCTTCCAAATCAACTCTTCTATTTTCAATCGGACTCTTGTCCGAACTACGATTGACCTGATTCCTCCAAAAAGATACGTAGGCAACCCTCATGGGTGCGGTCACAACTTCTTTCAAATTTCAAATTCCACAACTTCTTTCAAATTTCAAATTCCACAACATTTTTCCAATCTCAAATTCCACAATATTTTTTAAATTTCCAATTCTACAACTTTTTTCAAATCTCCAATTTCACAATCTTCTTCAAATCTCCAATTCCATATCTATCTCAAGTTTCCAATTCCAAAAATCTATTTTCAAATCTTTATTTTCAATTTCTAAAACTTTCTAATTTCAATTCTATCTCTTCAAATCTCTTTTCAAATCAAATCAATTTCTTTTCAAATCTTTTTCTAAATCAACTCTCTTCTATTACACTTGCATGTCATGCATCATGTAAGTTTCTTTTCAAATATTGCTTTTCAAAGTGGATAAAATTGAACGTTAGTTAGTTAAAGACTCTCATAGGCGAATCTAGGGTAGATTGACATGTAGGTACCGAAAGGGCAGGGTAGGGTGATGGCTTAGTGCATCTTCCCTACACGTAACCAACCTCCGAATCTAGAATCACTGATTTCAAAGACCAAAAACGGAGTTATTTTTCAAAAAAGGGCTAAATGTTTTTTTAAAGGTTGCCAAACAACCTGTTTTCTTAAAAACCCTCTCTTGAGGTGGTATTTTCAAAAACCCTAAGTATAGTCTTCAGATTGTTCATAGTTTTTAGGTGACCTAACTCACCTTAATTAAGTTAGATGGCGACTCCGAATCTTTTTCAAAAGCCCTTTATCCAAATCAATTTTCAATTCAAACCTAGTCGCACTCATTCTTCTAAGAGGGTGAGTTCTAACGAGTGAGTACAGTATTTTTCCCACTTGTGTGAGTATTCCTCGAGTGCAAAAAATCTGGGCGCAACATAACCTTGTATGTTCACGACCTTCTTTGCATTGTGCATATCATGATCTTGCATTATTTCAAAATTCGTTTTCATACTCGTTTTCAAAAATTGCATTAACATTGTTTTCAAACTTGCATCAAAACCTTCTTTTTCAAAACTTGTTTTCAAAATCATAATCCTAAGGTGATTCTAGCCTTTTCATGGTTAGGGTTGCTTTAGGAAAGTGTTACATTTAAAGTGACCAATATGGTCCATATTTTCAAAACATTGCTATTTTCAAAACCACTATCTTAAAGTGATTTTAATCTTCTTATGGTTAGAATCGCTTTAGGAAAGTGAGATACTTTATATACTTTCTAAAAACTCCCTTTTCAAATCTCTCCTTCTAAAAACCTCTCTTTCAACATACTTTCTAAAAATTCTCTCCAATCTTCTTTCCAAAATTGTTTTCAAAAACTCCCTCCAAAAATCTATTTTTCAAAACTTCCTAAAAACTCCTTTCCAAAACACTCTCTTCAAAATTCACTTTCTAAAAGTGCTCCCTAGGTCTCCTTCCTAGAAAAACTCTTTCAAAAACGTCTTTCCTAAAAGCTCTCTTCGAAAAACACTTTCTTCAAAGTTCACTTACCAAAAACACGCCTTACATTTCCTTCCTAAACAACTCTTCCCAAAAATCTCTTTCCTAAATCTCTTTCCCAAAAACTCTTTCCAATAATCTCCTTCCAAAAATCTTTCCAAAAATACTCCATTTTCAAGTTTACTTTCTAAAAACTCCTATCTAGGATTTCCTTCCTAAAATCTCCCTTTCTAAAGAGCACACTTTCCAAAAATCCCTTTTCTTTGTGTCTAAGTTAAATCCTAGAACCCACATTTAGGAAACCCTAATTTTCCTTCCCAAAAACATGATTTCCAATCCCTTACTTTGGCCTCAAAACCTAGGTTTCCAAAATCTCTTATTTTCTACATCAAAACTATATATATTTCGAAAACCGATTTTCTACATCGAAACTATAGTCTTCCCAAAACTAGAATTTCCAAAACTCTATCTTTCCAAATCCATACCAAATCTAATCTTCCCTTTAGGAAACTAGATCCAATCCTCCGTTTTTAGAAACAAAATCAAAACAACTCTTTTTAGAAACAAAATCCAATCCCTTGTTTTAGGAAATAGGAATCTCAATCCTTCCTAGTCAAAACCTTTCCTAATTTCAAGAATTTTCAAAACTCAAATTTGAATCTTTCTAAAATTCTTAACTTCCCTAAACTTCAAACTTTCCAAATCTAAAATTTTCTAAATTCTAAACTTTCCAACTTTCAAAACTTCCCTATTTCAAAACATTCCAAATTCAAAACTTTCCAATTTCGAAACTTTCTTAAAACGAAATGTTTCTATTTCAAAACTTTCTTAATCCAACACTTTCCTAAATTGAAACTTTCTTAAAATGAAACTTTCCTAATTCGAAAACTTTCCAAAAATGACACTTTCCTATTTTGAAACTTTCCTAAATCGGACTTTTCCTAATTCGAACCCTTCCTAAATCCAATCTTTCTTCGATCTTCCAAGTCCAACATTTGAGTCAAGTCTTTTTGAATCTCGAGTCCTTTCTAAATCCTATCTTCCTAGGTCTAGGGTCTCTATTCTTCCATTTCAAATTTCAATTTTCTATTCTAAATTCAAATCAAATCCAAATTCCAATTCAATCTCTTTCCTCCAATCATACCTTCTATTTTCTATCGAACTCTTGTCCGAACTATGACTAACCTGATTCCTCTAAAGGGATACGTAGGCAACCCTCATGGGTGCGGTCATAACTTCTTTCAAATCTCCAATTCCACAACCTTTTTTCAAGCTTCTATTTCCACAACCTTTTTCAAATCTCCAATTCCTTAATCTATTTTTCTAATTCCAAGTTTTTATTTCTAAATCTCTATTTCTAATTTTCAAAACTTTTCAATTTCAATTCTATCTTTTCCAATTTTTTTCTAAAAACAAATCAATTTCTTTTCAAATTTATTTCCAAATCTATTTTCCAACTCTCTTTTCTTACACTTACATATCATGCATCATTCTTTTTAAACATTCTTTTTAAACATTCGTTTTCTAAAGTGGATAGGATAGAACATTTGATAGTTGAAGACTCTCATAGGTGAATCTAGGGTAGATAGACATGTAGGTACCGCAAGGGCGGGGTAGGGTGATGGCTTATTTTGTCTTCCCTACATGTAACCAACCTCCGAATCTAGATCACTGTTTTCGAAAGACCAAAATGGAGTTTATTTTCAAAAAGGGCTTAATTATTTTCTAAAGGTTGCCAAACAACCTGTTTTTCTAAAAACCCTCTCTTGAGGAAGTATTTTCAAAATCATTTTCAAAGATCCTAAGTGTAGTCTTCGAATTATGCTTAGTTTTTAGGTGGCTTAACTCACCTTAATCAAGTTAGGTGGCGACTCCAAATGTTTTCCAAAAGCCCTTTATTCAAATCTATTTTCAATTCAAACATAGTCGCACTCATTCTTCTAGGAGGGTGAGTTCTAACGAGAGAGTACAGTATTTTTTCCGCTTGTGTGTGTATTCCTCGAGTGCGAAAAATCTGGGCGCGACACTTACTATAAATGGTGATGAAGATGAGTGAAAAAGAAAGAAAGATCTTGCTTTGAAATCATATATTAAAAATGATGATATTTATAACGATGAAAAAAGTAGCAATGAAGATGAGGAGTTCGCTATGATCAAAAAAAAATTTAAAAGATTTCTAAGAAAGAAAAAGCAAGGTGAGAAAATGCCCTCAAAGAAAGACGCCATTGTATGCTATAAATGCAAGAAACCCGGTCACATGAAACCTAAATGTCCAATGCTCAAGAAGGTAAAAAAGAAGGTTAAAAGAAAAAAAATGTGGTGATATCTTGGAGTGATAATAAAGAAAGCAACTCCAATGAAAATGAAAGTGACAAGGAAGTAGCCAACCTATACTTAATTGTGAAACCCTAATCTCATAATTTCACAAGTAGTTTAATTGTATATTAAAATTAGTTGAATTTGTTTACCTAATTTAATTTGCATCTATTGTGTGGTTAATTATAAATTGTGTGTGCAACATGTGTTATTTCAGTATTGGTGAATTAGTTGGTGAGTCACTAGTGAGTAGGTGGATGAGTCATTGGTGAGTTAGATAGTGAGTTAGATGGTGAGTGTGTGTGCATATGATACTCAAGGGGATCCAAAGGTAGAATAAAGACAAGAGGGAACAAGGAGACAAAGGAAGAAAGAAAAGAAAGAAAAAAAAGAAAAAGGAAAAGAAAGATTAGTGGGGGAGAGTGGTCTAGCATCCTAGGAGAGATGGGAATCCTAAGGGGTGTTGGTGGGTCGGTCTTATTTGTATTGAAGGGCGCGAGATAGAGAGAGAATAAGAAGAATAGAGGAGAAAGGAAAAAAAAAAAAGAGTAGGAAGAAGAGAGAAGAAAGGAGATAAAGAAGAGGAGGAAGAGGAGATTGAAAGGGAAGGCTTGTGTCTTCATTCCTAAGGTGAGATATCTGATATTTATATTTGTGTATGATATATTCATGGTTTCTTGCATATTTATATGTATTATATGCCATATAAATAGGAGTAGGAGGTGAGGATCTTCTATGATAAAAACTTAAAATCATCTATGGCTCCCATAATAGAGTGGTCTATGTGAAAAGACTACTGTTTGGAGATATTTTGACCTAGATAAAAAGCTTATTTGCGGCTGAATTCTTGAACACTTTAAATTAGAGTTGTAATGGTAATTTGGGCTTTTTTTCACTCAAAAAATATTGTATTTTCGAATTATGGTGAATTTTTGAAGTGAGATTGTCTTTACTGAATTCTGAGGCCCAGATTTGTGACCCCTAGGCTTACTGAACATTCGACCAAGTTAGAGTGTCTAAAATTTATAAACTTTTTGTTGTATCTATTAGAAATGTGAATGAGAATACATACTAAATTTCAAATCATTTTGATGTCGTTTACCTATGTTAAGAACCTCTCAAAAATAGACTATCTGTGGTTGGATTATCATTGCTGCAACACTATTCTGTATCATAAAATACCAAATAAATACGTAGACTTGTTCAATAAATGTGAAATTTTGTAGAAATACTCTCTGATATGTCTATTTTATATTTCGCAAAATTTGAAATTGGTTAGTATAAACTCACAAAGTTATACCCAGATTATAAGGTCTGTTTTAGTGTTGGCAGATTAGAAGATTTAGTAGATTTTGGTACTTTTAAGCTATTGCATTGCATTGAAAACTTAATTGAGATTATCATATGGCATTTCTAATGCATGATTTCAGTTCTATGGTTTGTTTTGGGTGTCTACATTATGTTCAATTATTTTTTCAGAATTATACATTGAGTTTCCTAAACTAACACGGTTGTGCTGATAGGAGCTAACAGAGAGTAAGATCCTTCAACGTCAACTAGGAAGTGATCTTTGGCGTAGTGTGTGTGCGGTGAAAGGTGGGATTTTGGGATAATCTTATTCATATTGAATGAATTGTTTGTTTTCTATATGTATGGTGGTGATGAATGCATATTAGGTGTTAAAGGTGTTCATATATGAGGTGAAATTAGTATTTATATATATGAGAAGTTATATGGAGACATTGATGATTATATATATATGGTAGTATTGCATACCATTCATATTGTATGCCTCGCATGACATTGGAGAGAGTTAACCACTGTACGTTAACTAAGACTTTGTCACAGTGGACTAGCCTAAGGGGTGCCACAGTAGGCATTTCTTGATAAAGCACCATCGATATATTGGGCTACGTTATCTAAAATTGCGCGCACATGTGGGTGATATATTCATTACATTAAGGCATCCATGATATATGTATATATATTGATGATTTATACTTGTGTGCATTGTGGGTGCTTATTATCATCCTTTATGAATTTGTTTATCTACTGTGAGCACGTTGACTTTTAGCTCATGCCCACTCAAATTTTTTTGACAAGTGAGCAAAGAATGGAGTTTGGTTCACTGCAGTCTTGGTCATTGCCGTGATGGCATTCATGCCGGTATCAAGATGTCGAGTCTTGAGGCTTGGAAGAGCTCCATTGTCTTACTTTCAGTTTTTTTGTTGTGTTTTATATGGGACGTTGAGTCTTGGTGTTATGTTTTGTTTTAATATAGTACGATGGTAAAGAATTTTGAAAGGTTGTTGATTATTTTTCAGTTGGTAATGTATCTATAATTTATGGTTTTCTTTGATGTATTTTGGTAAGTTTATTATATTTTTCTCATTGTATTGTTTATCTTTTATATTCCACTGCGTTCTTTTATTTTCGGGTATGTGTTGAGGTATCGTTCGCAGGTACAGTGATCTGTGCGATCACACCTCGTCTAATGTGACATAATTAATGTCTAATTAGGTTGAAGGTGTGACATTAATGGTAAAAGAAAAAGATAAGGTATGTCACTCTATTGATGTTACATGATAGAGATAAGAAAACTTTAATATATATGTGTGTGTGTGTGTGTGTATTTATTTTTTATTATTTAAAACAAAAATTGTGACATGCTTCAAAATATTTTGAAAGTTATAGTATGAATTTACTTATGATTTATGATATATACTTGATTATTTTTTTTTCATGCATTTCTTGATATTAAAAGGGGAAGAAATATAAAATGTTATGATTTATAAAGCATGTTTGGTATTGAATTGAATATGCCTTAAATATATGATATACATTGAATATATTTTGTGGATGACAAAACAAAATATATATGTTATTATATTCTATAGAATTTTATCAGTTTTATTCATGATTATTTTTTTATGATAACAAAGGGGGAGAAATATGTTGATTGATATAATGAGTTTTTAGTTCAATTATTTTATAAATGAGTTTAAAATGAGATGCATTGGTTGAGGGAGTGTTTGAATTATATTTGTCTCTATTTCTCTACTACTCTCTTGAACAAGACATATAAATGAAAACATTTATTTTACTTGAAGGGCATTTATGAGGTAAATCAATCAAAGGTTATCATCATCAAAAAGGAAAAGATTTTTAACCCTAAATTTATTCAAATGGAATTTATATATAATTTTAATGATAACTTATTTTGATTTATAAATGTTTTCTTGATTAAATATATTCAATACTTTTAATCCTTGGTCTAGTTGGTATAATAAAGTTTTGCAGAATTATGGAGCACTTGAAAGAGTGATCAAGACATGCAAAGTTGTATCTAAATCTTTGAGAATCATGTTTTAAGGAAACTTGATTCAATGAAGAAAATTAGAGGACATAATTTTCTCCTAAGGTTAAAATTTCGATGAAACTATGTCCTATGATATAACCATAGTAGTTTGCTCATATCTTTTAATCTAACCATTGGATTTATCTAATTATTATGGGGCTAAAAAGGAGACACAAATTTCTGATTATGGTGTTGCATGAAGTTTTCATGAAAAGAATGTTTTCTTAGACGAAAATAAGCTGGAAAGTGATTTATTGGATTGAAATTCAAAATATGACAGCTTGGAGATAATCATGATTATTTGAGCATATCTTTTGATCCATAAGTCCAAATGATCTGATTCTTGTGGCTACTGAAAGAAAACTTACATATCTACCATATCTCACCTATATTAAATTACAAATTCGAATGTTATCTAGATGAAAAAGGAGCATATATCTGACTTAGGGCTACAGAAATTTAAAGATGACAGCTAGAGAGAGTCTGAGTATTTCACTCGTATATTTTGACTCAGATATTCAAATGCTTTGATTCTTGAAGATATGAGAAGATAACATCCATATCTACATTTCATATCTTATAGAGATTTTAAAACTTGAACGTTTGCTATATGAAAAGCCGATACAATTTGACAAAGCTGTATAGAAATTCAAATATGTTAGTCAGGAGACAGCTCTAGTAATTAGATCATAACCTTTGATTTGACCATTGGATCGACTTGATTCTTGATGGTATGCAAAGTTGTCTTCCATGTCTACAACTTGTCTCTTGTAGCCATTTTCAAATTCGATGGTTATCAAGGAGAAAATCAAGATGGAATTGAAGGCAACTTTGTAGAAATTCAAATATGCCAACTGGGAGACATTTTAAGTTTTTTTATTGTAACATTTGATCTAACCATTGGATCGACCTAATTCTTGAAGTTTTGAAAAGCTGACAGTCATGTCCACAACTTTTCTCTTAAAGCCACTTTCAAATTCAAACGTTATCAAGGAGAAAATCGAGGTGTAAATGAAGCCACCTGATCAGAAATTCAACAACAAATCTGGCAGCAACTTATTCAATGAGAAGAATTGTTTTAAATGCTATCCAACGGCTAGAAACTCATTTGAAGCTACAAATCATCCCCATATCGTCATATATAAATAGAGATAGACTTGAGGAACAAAACACAACATCAAGAGTAATAAGAGATTGTGCATCAAAGTGATATTCATTCTACAAAGTCTTTGAGAGCTTAATTGTCTTTTATCTTATAATGTTTTGAGAGCTTTATTAGCATATCTATTCTTTGATAGAATTCATTTGTAAGTAAGAGTGGTTGTACTCTTGTTCTTTCTTCTTATAAGGGAGAGACTAGCTAGGAAAAATAGATAGGGGTTGGGCGTGACTAGCATCTTTATAAAAACTAATTGGAGTGAGGGATCACTAGGTTGGGTGTGACTAGCGCTTGTATAAAAACTAGTTGGAGAGGTGTGACTAGCATCTGGAAAAAAAAAAAAAAAAAACTAGTTGCAAAGGAGAGATAGCGCCTGGGTTAAAAGGTTAGTGGCTGTATCTATGGGTTGGATATAGTGAAGAAAAATCTAAAGGAAGGAGCTTTAGAAAGTGGGCGTAGATTTTGAAGTTGATATCGAACCACGATAAATCTTGGTATCGTATTCTCTTCTCTTTATCTCATTTACTTTATAGCTCGAATTGTTTGTATTTTTTTACAACATATTATTGGTTGATTAATATTTAGATAAAATTTTTAAATCTGAAATTATCTGTTGAATTATTGTTTAAACCTAATTCGCTCTCCTCTTGGGTTGCCACATGGACTAACATTTTGGAGTCACCACCTAACTTTGTTAAGGTGAGTTAGGCCACCTAAAACTAAGTGCAATCCAAAGATTAAATTTAGAATTTTTAAAAAAGGTTTTGGAAATTTTCTCAAGAGAGGGTTTTTAAAGAAAACAGGTTGTTCAACAACCTTTGGAAAGATTTAAGTCCTTTTTGGAAAATGACTCCGGTTTTAGCCTCTTGAAAATAGTAATTCTAGGTTCAGAGGTTGGTTACATATAGGGAAGATGCACTAGGCTATCACCCTATCCCACCCTTTCAGTATGTAATTCTAGGTTCGAAGGTTGATGTAATGCATGACATGCAACAGCGAGAAAAGAATTTGATTTTGAAAATAAATTTGAAAAGGAGGTTTGAAGTTTGAAAAAGGTTGTGATCTCACCCATGAGGATTGCCTACGTATCCATTTGTTAGGAATCAGTTCAATTGTAGTTTGAACTCGGGATTTGATTGAAAATAGACACTTTGGGGTCTTTAGAAAGCTTGAATTGCAAAGGGTTGAATTTGAACTTTGATTTAAAATTGAACTTGAAATTGACTTTGATTTGAAATCGAACTTGAAGATTTGAAATTGAGCTTTGAAGTAAAATTTGGACTTATTTTTAAAAGTTTGAATTGAACTTTGAAATCATCTTAACTTAGATTGAAATTTTAAAACTATCTTGGTTTTTACTCGAGTTTAAAGAAGAGTTTTTGAAAAGAGTTGAAACTTCATAACTTTAGAGTTAAGGTTAAACCAGGATTTAAACATCTAAGGACTTAGGTAACCTAGGGTTGAAACATACACTCGAAACATAAAGGTTCGATTTTTGAAAGTTGGATTTTAGGAAAGTCTCAAATTATGAAAGTTTCAAATTAGGAAAGTTTGAATTAGGAAATTTTCATTTTAGGAAAGTTTTCTTTTTAGGAAAGAGTTGAGTTTGGAAATATTTGAATTTGAAAAGTTTTGAATTTAAAAAGATTTAAAATTTTGAAAGGTCTAGAAGTCTGAAATTTAGAAAGGTTTGACAGTTTGAAATTAGAAAAGATTTGAAAGTTTAAAATTTAGAAAGTCAGTATTTGAAAATGTTTGAAATCAGGAAAGATTTGATTTCTATTTCCTAACATAGAATATTGAATTTTATTTCCAAAAATATATGATTTCATTTTGTTTCCAAAATTGAAAGATTTGATTTGGGTTTCCTAAATTAGAAAATTTGATTTGACATTAAGTTGGAAATGTGGAGTTTTAAAAATCTTGAATTTGGAAATGTGATTTGGTGTAGAAAATAGTTTTGAAACCTATGATTTGAGGAAAAATAGGAAGTCCTGACTTCAAGAAAGGAATTAGGGTTTCCTAACCATAGATTCTAAGGCTTGACTTGGACTTCAAGACAAAGAGTTTTTGGAAACTAGATATTTGAAAAGTGTTTTTAGGAAGTAGATTTATAAAACTATTTGGAAAGAGGTTTGAATAGGGACTTTTGCAAGTCTCTTGAATGTCTCACTTTCCTAAAACGATTCTAACCATGAAAAGATTAGAATCATTGTAGGGTTGTGATTTTGAAAACAAATTGTGTTTGAAATAAGGACCATAATGATCACATTGAATGTAACACTTTCTTAAAACAATCCTAACTATGTAATAGCTAGAATCACTTTAGGATTGTGATTTTGATAAAAACAATTTAGGGTTTATACTCAAAATTTAGACCTTGATGGTTACATTGAATATAGCACTTATCTAAAACAACTCTATGCATGGAATGGCTAGGACCATTCTAAGAGTGTAATCTTGGAAACAAGCGTGAAAGAAAGAAATTTTAATTGCAAGTTTTAATATAGAACTTTGATGTAAGTTTGAAAATAACTTTGAATGCAATTTTGAATGCAAATGTATGAACATGATAACCACAAAGCAATAAGGACGTGAACATACAAGGTTGGGCTTCACCACATAGGGGCCGAACCCACACCGTCTTAGGTTGAACTTGAAGAAAGCTCCCAGCCTCGTGACCATCAACAATTCTTTCTAGGCATGAATCGAGGAGTCCCTTGTTTCAAGCATGCAAGAGGAGGAGGTAGAAGATGGGGATTAAAATAGAAGAAAATCCAAATGGGTTTGGAGAGAGAAGAGAGAGGGGGATTACATAAAGTAATGGAAAACCAACCTTATCTTCTTCTTGCTTTGATTACTTTGTTTAATTTACATGACTTGCACTTTAGGAATTTTAAAGATGCAACACTTGATCTTCAATAGATGCTTGGAGACTTGTGTTTGATTATATAGGGTGTGTGGAAGCTAGGGTTTGAGGAGGCCTAAGAGAATTAGGGTTTTGAAGGAATTCAAACTTTATTTTCAGAGAGGCAGAGTTTCTGGGCTGAGTTTGCCAATCTTTTTTACGCAGGGGGAGGAGTTTTATTTATTGGCAATTGAAACAGGAACTGGCACCTGTTAAAGTGGCACCAGTGGGAATCTAGTGGCGCCAAGCCAAAAAGCCATTTTACGAAACTTTTAAGGTGGCAAGAAATAGATCTTTAACCCTTGTGATGCAAGACAAAAGATTTGGGTGCTTGTTCTAGTGACTACCATGCAATTTTTAGCTTAGCTCCAGTAGGAGTGGCCCTAGAAAATCCAGAAATGATTCAGAAGGCCAGGGATGGATGGGAACCTCTATGAGATTATCCCGGAGGTAAATGGCTTAAGAACCAGTGTCAGAATAGTTAAAAAGGGTGACCGGCCTACCAAGGGCAAAACGGTCAATTGAACTGGAAAAATACCGAAATGGACCTTGAGTGACCCTTGAGAAGGCTTGAAGGTTGGAAACACTATTGAGAGTGTTCCGAGAGGTTTTCAGTTTGATACCCAAAGCCAATGTGATTGGAAAAAGCGATTGACCCACCAAGGGCAAAATGATCATTTTGCATCGGACTTACAGGAATAGACTCAGAATGGTCTGGAAAGGTACTAGAAGGTTGGGAATACTATTGGAAGCATCATCGAAAGGTAACTGGTTTGATATCCAAAGCCGGTGTGGTTCTTGGAGGCGATCGGAGTCTTAGGGAAAAAATGGTTATTTTGACCAAATGGTCTCGAAATTGATCAAGAACCTACTCGAAGGCACTTAACCATGCCGGATTATCTTTGGAACAATCTTCGAAAGGTGAACTTACCGCTTTGAGGTCTTAAGTACTTTCTTGAAAAACATGCTAGAAGGGCCCAAGGGGCTGTTTGGTCATTTTTCACTAAAGTGGGCTAGCAGACACTAGTGTCGACCCAAGTTTTGAGTGTTTCTGTCATTCTAACGGTGTGTGACGAGTTGGTTTTCAAAGGTATCCCATCCTTCGATAAACGTGTCACGACCAAGAGGCGTGTTCAGTCTTGTGACATAAGGGTTTTATTAGCAATTCCCAATATCAACCTATTTGTGAATGTTTCTGACACTCTGACAGTTGCAATGTTTGTGAGTGTTTTCATCACTCTGATGGTGTGCATTCATTTTAGAGACAACTTGATCTTGGGAAGTTACTGGATGGTCTTATCGTCTGAGAGATCAACTTTCTTAAAAGACATGCCGAATATCGGACATTCTACATTGGTGAGCTAGCAGGTACTAGAAGTGAATTATTCTACCATCTCGGGGACTTGAGTTTCATCCCAGATTGAGTTTGACTGGTCTCGATTGGAATTGGAACTAGAAATGCGGTTGAAATAGGAACTTACCGTCTTTGAGAAGACATTCTAACTGGAATTGGACCAAGTAATACTCTACAGGTATTCTGGTTATTTTGCTTCAAATGAGCCTGGCAGGCCCGCGAAGCAGTTGATTGACTGAATTGAGTCTGGAAAGCTGGTTTGGGCTTGAATGTGTCTATATTGGTTTGAATATGAGTTCGATCGAGTAGGAGATTATCGAGCGGGTAAAAATGGGGTGCTTACAACTATCCCTCTTTTTCTGTCTTTGCTTGTCGAAGGCAAAAAACAATAAAGTTAGGGTTCTATATTGACCACGAGGCTATCGAAGGGATGAAATTTAAAAATTTTGAAGACTAAAGCTTGGAAATGGCAAAGTAGCCTAAAGGGGCATTTGAAATAGGATTTTGGCTGGAGAAAGGGCCAGACTGGCCAAAATTTTGCTTGTGGCGCCACTCAGAGTGGCTCCAGGCTTAACAATGTTGGCCCAAAAGGCAACCCAAGAGGTGGGATGAATTAGGTTTTTCGAAGATTAATGACAATTAAGATTAATTAAAATTAATCTAATCAAAGTAACAGTGATCAATTTATATAAAAAAAACAATGTAATCAAAGAAAGAAAGGAAAACGGAGCAATAGAAAGAACACAAAGAATTACCGAGGTTCAACCATAATCCATGTCTACGTCCTCACCCCAAGATCCCTTTGAAGTCGTCCTCCACTATGTAATATCCAATTACAAATGTATGCTGATTGACCAAGTGCTCAACTCACTCTTTGCACAAGAACTTCTTCCCAAGTTCTTCAGTCATCAAGTGGTTTTGTCTAAGATCCACTCAAACTTACAAGAGTTTTTCCTTCATAAGAGAACTCTCAAACTCTCACTTACAAGTGTATAAAGATATACAAACAATTTACAAAGCTCTCTAACAAGAGTGGATTAAACAATCAAAGCTCACACAGTGAAGACACAGAGAATGTTTAGAATATTCAGTTTGATCAATCAATGGATTTTTGTTTCTTGTCTCTTTTCTTGTATAAATGCAGTTGGAAGCTTGTATATAAACCCTTGTATTGATTTCATCCGTTGGAGTTAGTTAGGGCTTATTTAATGCATGTCCAGTCCGTTATAACGTTAGAAAAACTAGCAGTTATATCCCAAGGGTCGACTCTAGACTTAATGGGTCGACTCTTCTGGTCTGCATATTCCAGATGTTGTCCACTGTCTCTATGTATCGACTCTTCATATCCATGAGTCGGCTTATTGATCATTCTATCTTCAAGTTATTTTGCTTCTGTCTTCATGAGTCAGCTCTTCATTTCCATGAGTCGACTCTTTGCACAGAAATCTTGTTTCAATCTTCATGAGTCGATTCTTTATATTCAAGGGTTGGCTCATTGATCATTTGGTCTATAACTTTTTGCTTCTGTTTTCATGAGGGGACTTTTCATTTCCATGAGTCGACTCTTTACCCAGAGATATTCATTCTATCTTCCAATGATCAAGTTCATCTTTAACAATATTATAAGATCTTCAAGGAATCTTCTCTTTGGGTTATGATGATCAATCAAAGTCTTTAACTTAAGAAAGTTATCTTTTATTCAATTTGGATTGAATCAATCATTTGATATTCATCTTTTCTTGATTTCCAAACTGTCAGGGCTTCACTCTCTCAATGCTGAGTTCTTTTGCCGATCTTTCTCTTTTATTGTCAAACTCTTTCTTTCGTTGCTAAACTATTGTTTTCATTGCCGAGCTATTGCTTTCATTACCAATTTCTTCTCTTTGTTAGAAATTCTTCTTTCTTCTTTGGAATCACGTCAATGAGACTTTTGTAAGCTTGATGAAATCTCCTCATACATATTGTCTTCATTGATTCCTTATATCTCAGAAGAATTCTTTACTTGGATTCCATGTAGAGATCAGGCAATACAGATGAATCTTCTTCTCAAGCAACTTTCAATCATATTATCCTGAATTGACCTTTTGCACACTTGATGAAGTCTTCAATCTTTTTGAGTGTAAGTCAACTTCATTGAGTCTATGCATACTTAATGAAAACTTTATTTGAACACCTTCAATTTCTTCGAATGCAAAACATTTGTTCAAAGTAGAAATATGCGTCAATGCTCTGTTTGGTTCATTGTTTGATCCTAAGCTTGTTGTGCATTCACTTTGACATGTATTAGACTTAAGATTGAACTTTAAGTCTAAATTATAAACTTTATTAATTTACACACTAAGTAAATGCATTAGTAAAATAACACAAGGTTTGGTTATCATCAAAATCAACATGGGGATCAACCTTAAGTCAACAAACAATGCATTGGTGCCACTACTAGTGGTGCTAAGCCTGGAAATTAAAACAGCAGCAACTTCACTTATTTGAAGCTTGCGGGTTTGAGAGGGAATTTCGAAGATTTGAGAGCTTTTCTTGAATTTCTACAAGGAGAAACCCTTGAGCATTGTGTCGCGCCCAGATTTTTCGCACTCGAGGAATACACACACAAGTGAGAAAAATGTTGTACTCTCTCATTAGAACTCACCCTCCTAAAAGAATGAGTGCGACTAGGTTTGAATTGAAAATAGATTTAAATAAAGGGCTTCTGAAAAAAGTTTAGAGTCGCCACCTAACTTGATTAAGGTGAGTTAGGTCACCTAAAAACTAAGAATAATCCAAAGACTACACTTAGGGTTTTGGAAAAACGATTTTGAAAATATCTCCTCAAGAGAGGGTTTTTAAGAAAACAGGTTGTTTGGCAACCTTTGAAAATCATTTAGCCCTTTTTGAAAAATAACTCCTTTTGGTCTTTGAAATCAATGATCCTAGGTTCGAAGGTTGGTTACGTGTAGGGAAGACGCACTAAGCGATCACCCTACCCCACCCTTTCGGTACCTACATATCAATCTACCCTAGATTCACTTATAAGAGTCTTTAACTAACTATTGTTCAATTCTATCCACTTTAGTAAACAATGTTTGAAAAGAAACTAACATGATGCATGATATGCAAGTGCAATAGAAGAGAGTTGATTTAGAAAATAGATTTGAAAAGAGATTTGAAAAGAAGAATTTGATTTGATTTTAGAAGAGATTTGAAAAGATAGAATTGGAATTAGAAAGTTTTAGAAATTGAAAATAAAGATTTGAAAATAGATTTTTGAAATTGGAAACTTGAAATAGATATGGAATTGGAGATTGAAGAAGATTGTAGAATTGGAAATTTAAAAAAGTTTTGTGGAATTGGAAACTTGAAAAATGTTATGACCGCACCCATGAGAGTTGCCTACGTATCCTTTTAGAGGAATCAGGTCAGTCGTAGTTCGGACAATAGTCCAATTGAAATAGAAGAGATGATTGGAAGAAAGCGACTGAATTGAAATTTAGATTTGATTTGAACTTAGAATAGAAGATTGGAAATTGGAATTTAAAATTTTGGAATTGAAGAGATTGGATTTTGATTTGAAAAGATAGAACTTGGAAAAAGGATTTAGACTTGTTTTAGAAAGATAAAGGTTTAGAAAACCTAGACTTTGGAAAAAGAAAAGACTTAGGAAAGATTTGACTCGGAAGGATTTAAGAAAGATTTGACTTGACTTGAAAGAGTTTTAGCAAATATTAGATTTAGGAAAGGTTCAAATTAGGAAAGGTCCGATTTAGGAAGGTTTCGAATTAGGAAAGGTCCGATTTAGGAAAGTTTCGAATTAGGAAAGTTTCATTTTTGAAAAGTTTTGAATTAGGAGAGTTTCAACTTAGGAAAATTTTGAATTTGGAACATTTCAACTTAGGAAAGTTTTGAACTTTGAAAAGTTTAGAAAACAAGGAAGTTTTGAAAATAGGAAAGTTTTGAGTTTAGAAAGTTTTGAAATTTGGAAAGATTTGAAATTTAGAAAGTTTAAGATTTATAAAGTTTTAGAGTTTGAATTTTTTGAAAATCTTGAGATTAGGAAAAGTTTGAAAACTTAGATTTGAAAAGTTAAGATTTGGAAAGGGGTAGAATTAGGAAAGATGTGAAAGTTTAATGTTTAAGGAAAGATTTGAAAGTTTTAGGAAACTTATGGTTTAGGAAATTCGAAGATTAGGAAGGATTTGAATTAAGAAAGATTTGGATTAGGAATTGATTGGATTTTGTTCCTAAAAGAGAAGGTTTGATTTTGTTTTCAAAAACGGAGGATTGGATCTAGTTTCCTAAACGGGAAGATTGGATTTGGTTTCCTAAAGGAAAAATGGGATTTAATTTTCTAAAGGAAAGATGGGATTTGGTTTTCTAAAGGAAAGATGAAATTGACAAGAATTTGGAAAGGGAAGTTTCTAGAAACCCTAAATTTGGAAAACTATAGTTTTGACGTAGAAAAGAAGTTTTGAAAATGTGTATAGTTTTGTGGAAACAAGAGGTATTGGAAACTTAGGTTTTAAGGCAAGTTTGAAAACCATGTTTTTGGAAAGAAAATTAGGATTTCCTAATTGTGGGTTCTAGGGCCTGACTTGGGCACTAAGAAAAAGAATTTTTGAAAAGTGCGTTTTTGGAAACACGTTTTTGGGAGAAAATCCTAGAGAAGAGTTTCTAGAGGGAAGATTTTGGAAAGAGAGTTTTTTAGAAGGATTTTTGGAAGGAGATTGTTGAAGAGAGTTTTTAGGAAAGTGAATTTTGAAGAGAGTGTTTTGGAAAGGAGATTGAAAAGAGAAGTTTTGGAAGACGGATTTTTGGAGGGAGTTTTTGAAAACAATTTTGGAAAGGAGAGTTTTTGGGAAGCATGTTGAAAAAGAGGGTTTTAGGAAAAGAGATTTTTGAAAATAGAGGTTTTAGGAAGTATAAAAATGTCTCACTTTCCTAAAGCGATTCTAACCATAAGAAGGCTAGAACCACATTAAGAAAGTGGTTTTGAAAACAAGGAGTTGAAAATATAGACCATACCGGTCTCTTTAAATGTAACACTTTCCTAAAGTAATCCTAGCCATGGAAAGGCTAGAATCACCCTAGGATTGTGATTTTGAAAACATGTTTTGAAAAAGAGATTTTGATGCAATTTTGAAAACAAGTTTAATGCAAGCTTTGAAAACAAGTTTGAAAACGATTTTTGGAAGATGCAAGATAATGATATGCACAATGCAAATTTGGGGTCGCGAACATACAAGGTTAAGGCTTCACCACATAATCAAGGAGGCCGAACCCACATGGTCTCCGGTTAGCTTAAAGGAAAGCCCCCTACACGGTGACCCTCCAATAGTCTAATCCTACACATGGATTAGGAGTCCCATTGTTTCAAGCATGCAAAGAAAGGGGGGGAAAGAGATGGGAGATTAAAATAAAGAAAACCCAAGTGGGTTAGGAGAGAGAAGAGAGAGGGGGGAAGTGCGAAAATTTAAAGAGAAAGCCTACCGTATGTCTTGTTTATTTTGCGCGCCTTGCTGGTCTTCGGTCTTCGTCTTGATCTTCGTCTTTAATCTTCAAAAGTTGTCTTCAATCTTCAAACTTCAGATTGCAGCTCTTCAAGTCTTCAAAGAAGGGTTGAAGGCTAGTGTATAAGTGTATGAGAGTGTGTATGAGTGTATAGAAAGCTAGGGTTTAGTGTATGATGGCTACAGTTTGGAAAATCTAAGGAAGCTAGGTTTTAGGGAGTGTTCGAGCTCTGTATATCAAATATTGGTATTTTTAGACTGAGTTTGCGGACCCCTTTCACGCTAGAAGAGGCTTTGTATTTATAGAGAGAGGATAGACCTGGCACCTGTTGCAGTGGCGTCAGGGCAAAATTCCTCTTGGCGCCACTAGGAGTGGCGCCAGGCCAATTCTTAGCTTGGCGCCACTACTAGTGGCGCCAGCCAGTTAGGAAAGTGTTTAGGACGGCAAGCAATGTATTTTTGACTAGATTTAGGCGCCTGTACTAGTGACTACCATACAATTTTTAGCCTAGCTTCACTAGGAGTGATTCCGGAAAGTCCAGGAATGATTTAAAGAGGACGGGAATAATTCGGAAGGATGGAAAAGAGCAGGAACACTTTGAATAGTGTCCCAGAGGTATTTGACTTGAAAAGTGAGGATAAGATGTGTCGAAAGGGTTAATCGGGCCTTTAGGGGCAAAACGGTCAATCAGATTGGGAAGCTGCCGGGACGGACTTGGACTGTCCTGGAAGAAGACTTGAGATTTGGAAACATTATTCAGAACGTTCCCAAAGGTTGCTGGTTTGATTCCCAGAGCCAGTGTGGTCGGAAACGGTAACTGGCCCACTAGGGGTAAAACGGTCATTTTGCACCGAGTTTGCCGGAACTGACTCGGAATGATCAGAAAGGATAAAGTAAGGTTGAGAACACTATAAAAAGCATTCTTGGGAAGTTACCGATTTGATACCCAAAGCCGGTGCGGTCGAAAATGGAGACCGGCCCTCCAGGGGCAAAACGGTCATTTTGTACCGGGTTGGCCGGAACCGACTCAGAATGATCCGGAAAGATAAAGAAGGGTTGAGAATACTATAAGAAGCAATCTCAGGAGGTTATCGGTTTGATACCCAGAGCCGGTGTGGTTCCCGGGGCGTTCGGATGCCTAGGGGCAAAATGGTATCTTGACCTGAAAGTCTCAAAAAAGGCCTAAGGGGCAGTTTTGTCATTTTTCACCGAAGTGGGCTAGCAGGCACCGGTGTTGACCTGGGTTTTGAGTGTTTCCGCCACTCTGACGGTGGTCGTCGTGACACAGGGGTTTGTTGGCAATTCCCTATATCGACCTGTTTATGAGTATTTTCGCTACTCTAACGGTTGTGATGTTTGTCAGTATTTTCGCTACTCTAACGGTTTGCAATCATTCTCGAGACTGTCTGATCTCGGGAAGCTGCTAAAGGGGACTTAGCACCTAAGAAGTCAATTTTCTCGAAAGGCGTGCCTAAATGGACATTTCTACATTGGCGGGCTAGCAGGCGCCAAAGGTGGACCGTTCTACTATCTAGGGGACTTGGGGTCTTGTCCCGGTCGACAGGTTTAAAAGGACTTACCATTTCGAAGAGATTTTCTTTGAAAAACGTGCCAAACCGTCTTGAGGAATAAACTGTCTCGAGAGAAGGATTGGAAAGGGGACTTACCGTCTTCGGAAAGACGTGCCTAATTTGGAACCGTCTCGAGGAATAAACTGTCTCGATAAAGGGATTAGAAAGGGGTCTTACCGTCTTCAGGAAGACGTGCCTAATTTGGAAGCGTCTCGAGGGATAAATTATCTCGAGAGAGGGATTGGAAAGGGGTCTTACCGTCTTCGGAAAGACGTGCCTGATTTGGAACTGTCTCGAGGGATAAACTGTCTCGAGAGAGGGATTGGAAAGGGGTCTTATCGTCTTCAGAAAGACATGCCTGATTTGGAACCGTCTCGAGGGATAAACTGTCTCAAGAGAGGGATTGGAAAGGGAACTTACCGTCTTTGGAAAGATGTGCCTGATTGGAGTAAATTTACCGTCTCGAGGAATCAACTGTCTCGAGAGAGGGGTTAGAGTTGGGATTGGAAAGAACAATGCCCCTAAGGGCATTTTGGTCATTTTGCCTCTATTTGGGCCTGGCAGGCCTGCGAAGCGATAGACAGACAGGATTTGGACTTAGAAAGTTGGTTTCGATTGGAATATGCCAACAATGACTTGAACACAAGTCTGAACGGAGTGTAGACTGCCGAGCGGTAAAAAATGGGGTGCTTACACATTGAAGGTGCGAGTTCACGAGACACCAGAGAGTTGCCAGTCATAGTCACCATCGTCGGAATTGTTGCTGGAAAAGAAGATTTTGCTAGAGAACTCTAAGAGATGAGTTTTTTTTTTTTTGTATTAATTTTGATTTGTAAAACTTCGTTTGAATTGTGTAAATAGTTAAAATTGATATTTTGATATGCTTTGAACACTTGGTGATGTTGTTTCTGTATTTCGATGCTCGTTTAATTGAATTTGAGTAGTTTTGCATGCTTATGTAAAGAAGGTTTCTGCAGAAATTGAAAATCTACTCCTATAGCTTTGGGTATTAGATTTTCTGGCTAGATTTTTATACCATGTGCATTAGAAAAATATGTTGAACAACATTATGAAGTTTTGTGATTTTCTAAAAAAAAGTATAAAGTTTTGTGATTTTCTGAAAACTTTTTAAATTATATATTTTTTTAAAAATAGAAAAATAGAAAAAATTAAGAAATTGATGGAATCATTGGAGTTTGATATTTAAAAAAATATGAGAATATTTTAGAAAATATTTGACGCAGTTTTGAGAGAATTTGTGGTAATTTTGAAGACTATTGGATTTTTAGAAGATAGAACATGTGTTTGAAAATTTAAAAATTTTGAAAATGTGCACCGATTGTTTTATTGTGTGTTAGTCCAACGTGATTGTGATGCCTGGGGTACACGATTTGTGTTATGTTGTCACGGCTTAGGTGTTGTAGGGACCATTTATAAATGGAATTTTGCCGAAATTTTTTGAAATTTAGAAAAAGTTAGAAAATTTTTGATATAAAGTCTTTTTTGAAGAGAAAAAATATAAAACTTTTGAGGGTGGGGCCTTTTGGCAGAAAAGACCCCAAGAAACTCGCTGGGGGGGTCTTAGAATAAAACTTTTTGAAAGTAAAACTTAGGAAAATTTTTGAAAATGAAATTTTGAATAAAACTTTTGAAGGAAAAGTTTGGAAAACCTTTGAAAATGATTTTGAATTTAAAAACTTTAAAATTGATAAAAACTTTGGAAGGAAGAGTTTTGGGGATTGAAAACTTGAAAATCTTTGAAAATTGATTTTGAACAAGACTTTATGAAGGAAAAAGTTTTAGAAAACCTTGAAACTTGATTGGAATAGAAACCTTTTGAAGAAGAGGCTTAGAAAAGTTTTGAGATGGATTTTGAATGAAACTTTTAAGATTTGATTTTGAAAATGACTTTAGATCTTGACTTTGAAATAGCTTTTAGAAGGAAAAATTAAGGAACCTTAGGAATTGATTTTGAAAATAAACTTTTGAAGGAAAAGATTTAAGAAACTTGACGATTGATATAATAGACTTTACTGTGTCATTCTTTCTTTTTCTTTGTTTTCTTTTCTTTTTTTTCATGTACCTCTTTGTCTTTTTGAACTACATATATCGTATATTAATGTCTTTTTACCTTGATTTGACTTTCAGGATGGCAGATGCCAGTGATGAATATTCTGAGTGAAGACGTCGATCCGGTAAGGGGGCGCACATAGATTCAGTTGGTAGTACCAGTTAGTCTAGAGGCAGTCGTAGATCAGCGAGCAGGACTTCCTCTAATGAGAGCGGGAGAGGGAGTGTGCCTTCGGTGGACCTTTTTCCTCCAGTTGAGCTGGCATTTGAGGGAGAGATGGATGCTGAGGATAAGGCCCTGAGTCTGGGAAATTGTGTGACTGGTTATGGTAGGGCCTCTACTAGGCGAGGCAGACATATGCGGATTTGGAGGATCTAGAAGTACCAAACATTCCTCCATTGGGGGACTTAGCCCATCACCCCAGTGTATATTCTCGGCAGCACTTGCCCCCTCCCCGTGTACATGCATCATTTAGAAAGTCAATCCCCCAGGCTTTTAGTACTATGTAGCGGGCCGCTCTATCTTATCGCTCCTTTCTAGAAGAGATTGGATTCGGGGCATTTATGGGATTATAGGCAAACTCATGAACCATCATTTAGTATTGACACTGATTGAGAGATGGTTTTGCGAGACAGGGACCTTCCATTTTATAGGCTTTGAGTTGGGTCCTACTCCGTTAGATTGGGCCATCATCACAGAGCTTTCTTTTGTTGGTCGTCAAATCACCTTGCAGCCAGTGAATAGGGCCAAGGCTTGTACTTTATTGAACTTGCCGCCTCCTAACCGTTCTGCCTTTCCTGTGTCTTGGCTTAGTCGGGATGAGAGTACTTTTTCTATTGACCCACCACCTAAGCAACGAGATATTATGAGGCCACGACTGGTTCTATATATTATTTTTAGTTGTTTCTGCAACAACAACAAGTCAATCATCCCTTTCAGATTGTGATGTGATAGCTGACTTGGGAGCCTTATCAAAGCTGGACTGGGGGTCTTTCCCTTTTGGTTGATTCCTTAAATCTATACGGATTCAGACTTTCTCCCGCTGGGGCAGTGTTACTGGGTTTTGGCCCTTTCTGGTCTGCTGGAGTTATAAGTACTTGCTAGTTCACCGTCCAGAGGTAATAGAGGCTAACCTTTATTCTTAGGCCATGAGATGGGCTCATGATCAGGTGGCCCACCGATCTGAGATCACTGACTTCATGATGATACGGGTGAACGTAGAGTTGATAGAAGTGAGATATGTGACCTAGCGACCCTTTGTGGGATCAGTTCATTATGAGGCAGTCAAGTATCTAGTGCCGATATGCCTCTCGAGGATTTCCTCTCTGAGTGATAGATCATGTGAGTCCTATCTGGGAGACCAGTATTGGCGACAGTTTCATGAGGAGTTCCGATCAATTAGGGATCTTCCTGAATATATGTTTGGAGCTTTAGTCGAGGGGGTCCCATTCCGTACCAGGAGCATTAGCCAAGTGCTGGTTTTTTTCTTCCTCTAGAGACTGACTATGCCACATATTTTAGGGCTCATTCCATAGGTGTCTTTACCCAATTCAAGGTGGTAATCGGAGGTTACGCTGTTGGCCAAGAGATTGTAGAGAGACTAGTACCAGGCCGAGGTAGCCGCTTTGACCGCACGATTGGCTCAAATGGGAGGTGGTTGGGTATGTTATCCTTTCTCTCTTTTTGTTCTAGCATTGTTTAGTTATACATCTGCTTTGCTGATTCAAGCTCTTCTTCCTTGTAGGATGTTGGTGCTTCCAATAGTCGTTCGCCGCCTCCTGAGCTAGGTTTTGAAGACTTTGACCCTTGATGTGTGCCCCTTGTCATAGGCCCCGCTTTCCTTCTACATCATATCCTAGACATGCATTTTAATTCTTTTGCCAGTCTATTTTATTTATAAAATTTAAACAAGATGGATGTTTATGATTTAAATAGCTAAATATATGGACAGATGCATAAACAAAGATAATGTTGATGATGTATGATTATTACATGTTTTAGAGATGATATTAAACTGCATTGGTGACTTCTGTTTCTACAAAGAGCTATGTCTCATGTATGCAAAACTCGTGCTGAAATTTTTATAAAAATATATGCACCTGTGAGGAATACACCAGTTCATAACATGGATGGGGTGCTGTCAAGCTCTGCATCCTTAAAATGGCAACTCCTTCCTTTTCAGGGGTTTGGCCTCTCCTTTGGCTCAACCCTATCTGGATCGGATGATAGCATTTCATACCCTTCTCATCCTTTTTATCAACTTCAACTTTCTACTTTAGGTTAGTGTCTAGGATCATTTGGCTTAAACTCTCAACCCTCAAGGGCTTAAGCAATGACTTACCTAAACTTTGGTAGAGTGATGAGTAGCTAGTCCTTCAATCTGGAGAGACTTTGTTTTGGGACCATAGTATAGGCTAAGTTATGGAGTTTTGAGAATCAACGAGATATGCTGGCTCAAATTTTAAGTCACTCTCAGTAAGGTTTAAATCCATACCATCCTTGGTTGGTCTTGTAGTGGGGTTTGGTCCCTTAATATCCTTCCTTAGCCTTGGCAACATGTCTGGCTCATTAATCAAGCAATCCTTTTTTAATCGAAAAGGCTTTATTAAGGTTATAATGTAAGCCATGGTTCTAGATTTTTGTAAGAAAAGATAAAGGCTTGAACCTATTGCTTCTACTGGCTTCTTTATTGCCTAGGAACACCTTTAGATTTCCCTTCTTGCCTTTTATTACATGCTCTTCAAAATGGCATGAAATGAGTTAACCTTTCTTGTGGCTTGCCTGTTAACCTCCTAATGTTTGTTTTTTTTTTTTTTTTTACTTGACCCTTGCTGGCTCCACCTTTTTTCTTTCCTTTTTCTTAGATATATTTTCTCTTAATGTTTCATTTTAAATCATTGTAGGCGGTGATCCCTAGGTTGGGATTCTCTTGGAAAGAAACATAACCAGCTCAACGAGTTTGATAATGGTTGCTTTTGACCGTATGGAAAATGAAACAAGGGCCCCTCTTTATTTTGAACTAGATTACTTGATCCATAGAGCCTTCATGTTGATTCAGCTTGATGGAAGTCAAGTGACATTCTTTGTTGAGTCCTCAGTTATCTGTATGCCCCTAGTGTGGGGGAATGGTTTTGGTTCAAGGTCGATAAGAAATCTTTTGCTTTCTGCGAGGCACTAATAAGTTAAGCAAAGGGAATATTCATTTTTTTTTTTTTTTGAGAAAATAAAGGATGGCTCATCTTCCTTTTGATAGTCTGGCTACTCATTGCTTAGCTTCGATGTCTCGCAAGTGTTGCTTTTAGGTGGTTTTCTCACTGATCATTATCCTCTCTCTTTTCGAAAAGTTGATTATCTTGCGAGTGGTTAACTCATGCTATCACACCCTTCAAGTGAGATCTTCTACAAGATAGAATGCATCCCTTATCCTGGAAGCATTCACCATTCACGAGAATATAAGATAACAGCATTTGAATGAAAAATTATTTTTTTATTATTTCAATGGACAACATATAGTTCTTATAATAATGGAAATGCAAACATCAATTTAAAGACAAAAAGTAAAAGGGATAGAAAGAAAGCGGGTGAGAACACCCCTCTCTTGTACACTTTTTAGGGAACCCTTTCAGTTGGGCCTTGGAATGATGCCCACATCCTCAATGCTTCATCCATCATTGAGATCTTTAGACCAAGCAAGGCAAGTAAGGGCTTCTTTTAGGGCCTTGGGCGAGTTGATGGTGATCGTGCAGTTATCAGCTTCATTGACCCCCTTGTTTCCTTTGTTACCTTCTCAGCTTCTCCGAGAAACAATTTGGCCAGCTCACCCCTTTCTAGTTTAAATGGCTTTGCCGGTGCTTTTGGCTCCTCATGTCCCCAACCCATATCTTTGTAATCAAATTTATTCAAGGATTTTTTGATAGATGGTGTTCAGCCACGACATACCTAAGGTGTAAGAATTCATTGCCCTACTCATCAGTGGTCATGTCTCCGGTGGGGATCTCCTCCATGGGTATGGACTCCTCAACTGGCCATTCAGAGGGATCACATATTTCATTTGGATTATGGAGATAGATTGGGCATGGTGGAAATTCCTCTCCTCAATCGCGCTCTTCGTCAGTCTCCCAATCTTCCTCTGAATAGTCCTCGACCAAGATCTCCTCCAGTTCATTTTCTTCTTCTATTTCCTCTAGTATCAAGTTAACAGTGTGATCCGGCTAAGGATTTGTGGTTACATTGGGAGCAGGAGTAGGGTTTATCGGTTGTATGTCGATGGTCTTGTTGTTTATTAAGTCTTAAATTTTTTGTTTGAGAGAGAAACAACTTTTCGTGTCATGCCCTTGGCGTCCCAAATCGTATCCACAAGTGAGAGAGCCATTGAAGGTTGGAGGTAAAGGGCTCAGCAATGGACGGGCCGGTATGGGCTTCAATATGTTGTTCTTTAAAAGGTTATGGTAGGCTTCTGTCTGGGTGCAGGCTAAGGTATCAAAGGTATGGATGCGTCGGATCAATTGATTGAAGTTGGGTCGTGCCCCAACAAGGCCAAAGTTAGGTGCTTGGGTGGGCCTGGTTAAAGTGGATATGGGTAATATAGGATGTGAATGGAATGGTGCACGGTATTATGGTGGTTTAATGGGTAAGATGGCAGACAACTCACTCTCTTTCTTAATTACTCCCCTTGCAGTAGCCACCTTCTTATCTATGTTAGCGGAACTTTCTCCAATTTTTGCATAGGAATCTGTAATCCTTCCCGTCTTGAGACCGTTCTCTATTATCTCCCCTTGTATGATAAGCTCAAAGAAGCTTTTCCAGATACTTATGCAAAGCATTTCATAGCATATACCTTGAAAAGTAGCACAAACAGTTGCACATACTCCTTCTCTTCCAAAGGGGGATTGACTTGTGTTGCTACTTCTCTCCATCTAAAGGCATAGCTCTTGAAGTTTTCTTTATCTCCCTTACTCATTGTCATCAAGGACCACTGGTCAGAAGTGAGATCTATGTTGTGACGATATTGCGCTTTGAATGCATTAACCAGTTCGATCCAAGTTATGATCTTCCCAAGGTCGAGTCGGGCGAACCATTTTAGGGTGGACCCAGTGAGACTATGTTGAAACAATTGCACGAAGAGCTTTGAATAGTTCCTATGACCATTTAATGCCCCAGCATAGAGGCAAAAGTGGGCTATGGGGTTGCTAGTACCATTGTACTTCTGAAAATTGGGCATTTGTGAACTTGGCCAGTCTTGGATGGTCCAAGAAAAAGCACGACTTATAATAGGAAGCAAGCCTAAAGGTGTCATGGTCATGACGGCTTTGTAGTAAATTTTCCAACCCTTGGATTTTCAAACTGAAAGGGTCTAAGGGAGCCTTTTTTATAGCAGGAGAGAGCAGTATAGTTTTTTCTTCTTCGATGTTGGCCCTCTTAGAATCCTCCTTGCTTTTCTCTATTATATCAGATTGAAGCACGGCTCTTGGGTTAGTAATTTCAAATTCTTTGGGGAAGGCCGTGGACGATGACGGGATCGAAGAAGCATCTTTTATTGCCATGGCCTGGACAAGCTTGAACATTTTGTCGATCTTAGTTCTCATCTCGTTAACTTCTTCTCGCGAGACCGGGGAGGTCTCATCAAGGTTGGCTACCATTAGTAAAGCTCTTTGTTGGATAATGATTGGGTCTCTAGTTGACTGTGAATCTTTCTTAGGAGTAATGATGTCTCTTTATGGTGTAATCTCTGTGAAAGAGAAAAAAAAAAAAAAGAAAAACACGGACACAAGTCACGAGTCAGTGTTTGATATTTAGAAAGCTTTATGCAATGCACGTCTTAGGGGTGTCCCTTCTTGAGAGGAAAACTAAACACGATGCATTTAGCTCACTTTTTGGAGATAGGGGGTCTGCCCCTATATGCAAATACCTTACCGTCGATTGAGAACATACATTCATTCGATCATTCATTTGCTAAAAGTAGAGGAGTACATTAAACTTTGAGTTTAAATAGAAAGAAGCCGAAGTACATTTTAATAGGGGAAGGGGAAAGGGAAAGATTTTCCTTGGGAATTTCAGCGATCTACTTTTACATTTGAAATCCTAAGCTACTTTTGAATCTTTAGATTTGTCTTCCTTGAGTTTGATGTTGAGGAAGTCATTAAGAGACCTTATTGTTTGGTTGCCCCTTATCTTCTTGGCAACCTTATCTCCGTGAGCATAGAGGAATTGGGGGCCCCTCTTTATGAAATAACTTGATACCATGAGCCCTTAAGATTGCGTGAGAACCCTTAGGATTTTGGTAGATTTTATGCAAGAAAAAGTGAGCTTGGTGCCACTCTTTATGGGTTGATCATATGTATGAGAATGCAGTAACTTGAGTTACTTTGGAACTCTTATCTTGAAATGGAGTATTGAATGCATATATGTGTATGCCAAGAGTATAGAGAGAGAGAATGCAATTATAAAGTAAATATACATGTATGAGCATTTATACAAGTATTATAACTGTAGGAATAGACAAGGATAAAGGAAAATAAAATAGCCGCCCTTTCCTCTATGGTTTTAAAATTGAAGTGCGTGTTTTACATCCGGTAGAGGTTCGGCTATGCATGGTTTCTACATGAGTATGAGGTTGAGGGTTTACTAATACTTCCTAAGAAGGCTCGGTTCCCAAACCTTCAAATCTAGGCCCACTCCCCGAGGTGGTGCCATTATCGGTTGGTGATCAGAGTAGGGGGAACCATTATGAGGCCATAGGCTAAAAAACTGACACAGCATCCGCCCACAACTAAAGTATCGTCCCCCTTTCTAACTAGAAGAGTCATAACTAGGTAATAAAGCAAATATACAAATGCAAGTGGACGTGCAGTGTGTGTGTGACATTTTGAAATGACCTAACAACTCTCATCCATCCTGTCCATTCCATCTTATTCATTCATGATATACATGGCAATTAATATGACATAAAATAAAATGTAAACAAGAGTGCACCAACAAAATAAAATGTATTAAGTCAATACCTTGATAACAAACTTAATGCAAGATAAAATGGTTCAATATGAATTGAATGCAAACAATAACATGTTTTTGAAAATAACTTTGAAAAGTTTGATTTTGAAGAATATGAAGTGGACAAAATTGGAAAAATCAATAGAAAATTCTAAATGACTCAATGGTGAAGAAACATGATAATGGCCTAACCCTCTAAGCATCCCCAATGCAGTCGCCAACTGTTGTGTCCTGATTTTTCGCACTCAAGAAAATATAAATGAAAAAAACATGTTACTTTATAGTTAAAACTCATCCTTCTAGAAGGACGAGTGCGACTAGGTTTGAATTAAAAATTGATTAGAATTAGGACTTTTGGAAAAAGGTTTGGAGTCGCCACCAAACTTTGTTAAGGTGAGTTAGGCCGCCTAAAACTAAGTGCAATCTGAAGATTAAACTTAGGATTTTTGAAAAAGGTTTTGGAAACTTCCTCAAAAGAGGGTTTTTAAATAAAATAGGTTGTTTGGCAACCTTTGGAAAGATTTAAGCCCTTTTTGAAAAATAACTCTGATTTTGGTCTCTCGAAAACAGAGATTCTAGGTTCGAAAGTTGGTTTCATATAGAAAAGATGCACTAGGCTATCACCCTATCCCACCCTTTCGGTACCTACATGTCTTTCTACTATAGGTTCACTCATTTAGAATTTTCAATTAACAATGGCCAATACTATCCACTTTGAGAAGAATTTTAAAAAAAGGTTTGATGTGATACATGACATGCAACAGTAATAAAAGGATTTGATTTTGAAAATAAATTGAAAAAATGGGTTTGAAGTTTGAAAAAAGTTGTAACCGCACCCATAAGGATTGCCTATGAATCCTTTTGATGGGAATCAGGTCAGTTGTAGTTTGGACTCAGGATCCGATTGAAAATAGACACTTTGGAGTCTTTAGAAAGCTTGCATTGAAAAGGGTTGGATTTGAACTTTGATTTAAAGATTGAAAATTGGAAATCAAACTTGAAATTAACTTTGATTTAAAATCAAACTTGAGGATTTGAAATTGAGCTTTGAAGTAGAATTTGGACTTATTTTGAAAAGTTTGAATTGAACTTTGCAATCATCTTGACTTAGATTGAAGTTTTAAAACCATCTTGATTTTTACTTGAGTTTAAAGAAGAGTTTTTAAAAAGAGTAGAAACTTCCTAACTTTAGGGTTAGGGTTAAACTGGGGTTTAGACATCTAAGGACTTAGGTAATCTAAGGTTGAAACATGCACCCGAAACATAAAAGTTTGATTTTAGAGAGTTGAATTTTAGAAAAGTCTCGAATTAGGAAAGTTCCAAATTAGAAAAGTTTGAATTGGGAAAGTTTCATTTTAGAAAAGTTTTGAATTAGAAAAGTTTCATTTTAAGAAAGTTTTGAATTAGAAAAATTCCATTTTAGGAAAGTTTTCTTCTTAGGAAAGAGTTGATTTTGGAAAGATCTAGAAGTTTGAAATTTAAAAAGGTTTGAAAGTTTAGAATTAGAAAAGATTTAAAAGTTTAAAATTTAGAAAGTCGCGATTTGGAAAGGTTTAGAATTAGGGCAAATTTTATTTCTATTTCCTAACATAGAAGATTGAATTTTATTTTCAAAAATAGATGATTTGATTTTGTTTCCAAAATTAGAGAATTTGATTTAGGTTTCTTAAATTGAAAGATTTGATTTGACATGAAGTTGGAAAGGTTGAGTTTTGAAAATCTTGGATTTAAAAATCTATGATTTGGTATAGAAAATAGTTTTGAAAACCTATGATTTGAGGCAAAATAGGAAGTCATGACTTCAAGAAAAGAATTAAGGTTTCCTAACCATGAATTCTAGGGCTTGAGTTGTACTTCAAGACAAAGAGCTTTTGGAAAGTAGATCTTTAAAAAGAGTTTTTAAGAAGTAGATTTGCAAAACTATTTCGAAAGAGGTTTGAATATGGATTTTTGCAAGTTTTCCTTGAATGTCTCACTTTCCTAATACGATTCATACCATAAAAAGGTTAGAACCATTCTAAAGTTGTGATTTTGAAAACAAATAGGGTTTGAAATATGGACCATAATGATCACATTGAATGTAACACTTTCCTAAAACAACCTTAACCATGGAATGGATAGAATCACTTTAGGATTGTGATTTTGATAAAAATAATTTAGGGTTTACACCTAAAATTTAGATCTTAATGGTTACATTGAGTATAAAATTTTTTCAAAACAACCCTAACCATGGAATGGCTACGATCATCCTAGGAGTGTGATCTTGAAAACAAGTTTGAAAAAAAGAAATTTTAAATGCAAGTTTTAAAAGAGAACTTTGATGCAAGTTTAAAAATAACTTTAAATGCAATTTTGAATGCAAATATATGAACATGATAACCACAATGCAATAAGAGCGTGAACATATAAGGTTGGGTTTCACCACATAATCAAGGGGGCCGAACTCACACCGTCTTAGGTTGAACTTGAAGAAAGCTCCTAGCATGGTAACCTTCAACAATTCTTTCTAGGCATGAATCGAGAAGTCCCTTGTTTCAAATATGCAAGAAGAGGGGATAAAAGATAAGGATTAAAATAGAAAAAAACTCAAGTGGGTTTAGAAAGAGAAGAGAGAGGGGGATTACATAAAGTAATGGAAAACCAACCTTATCTTCTTCTTGCTTTGATTACTTTGTTTGCTTTACTTGACTTGCACTTTAAGAACTTTGAAGATGCAACACTTCATCTTTAATAAATGTTTGGAGACTTGTGTTTGAGTGTATAGGGTATATAGAAGCCAAGGCTTGAGTGTATAGAGGCTAAGGTTTGAGGAGGCTTGAGAGAATTAGGGCTTTGAAGGAATTCAAGCCTATTTTTAGAGAGGCAAGGTTTCTGGACTGAGTTTGGAAACCCTTTTTATTCAAGGGTAGGGTCTGCATTTATAGGCAATTGACACGAGAACTAACGCCTGTTGTAGTGGAGCCTTTGGAAATTTAACCTTAGCACCACTAGGAGTGTTGCCAGGCCATGTTGTGGCTTGGCACTAGCCCTTTTGGAAAACTTTTAAGATGGTAAGAAATAGATCTTTGACTCTTGTGAGGTAAAGCAAAAGATTTGGACGTCTGTCTTAGTGATTACCATGTAATTTTTGGCTTAACTCCATTAGAAGTGACTCTCAAAAGTCTAAAAATGATCCGAAAGGCCAAGGATGGACGGAAACCTCTACGAGAGTATCCCGGAGGTAAATGGCTTCAGAACCAGTGTCAGAATAACTGAAAAGGGTGACCGGCCTACCAAGGGCAAAACGGTCAATTAGACCGAAAAAAACACCAGAATGGACCTGAAATGATCCGTGAGAAGGCTTGAAGGTTGGAAACACTATCGAGAGTGTTCCGCGGGTTGGCAGTTTGATACCCAAATCCGATATAATTGGAAAAAGAGACCGGCCCATTAGAGGCAAAACGGTCATTTTACACCGGACTTACTGGAATAGACTCAAAATAGTCTGGAAAGTTATAGAAGGTTGAAAATACAATTGGAACCATCCTCGGAAGGTAATCGGTTTGATACACAAAGCCAGTGTGGTTCCCGGAGGTGATCGGAGGCCTAGGGACAACATGGTCATTTTGATCAAATGGTCTCGAAATTGAACTGGAACCAACTGGAAGGCACTTAACCATGCCGGATTATCTTTGGGACAATCTTGGAAAGGTGAACTTACTGCTATGAGGACTTAGGTACTTTCTTAAGAAACCTGCCAAAAGGGTCCAAGGAGCAGTTTGGTCATTTTTCACCAGAGTTGGCTAGCAGACACTAGTATTAACTCGGGTTTTGAGTATTTTTGTCACTCTTACGGTGTGTGACGAGTTGGTTTCCAAAGGTATCCCATCCTTCGATAAACGTGTCACGGCTAAGAGACGTGTTCGGTCCCGTGACATAGGGGTTTTATTAGAAATTTCCATTCTTAACCTGTTTGTGAGTGTTTTCGCCACTCTGACGGTTGCAATGATTGTGAGTGTTTCTGTCATTCTGACGATGTGCGTTCATTACAAAGATTGCACGATCTCATGAAGCTGCTAGATGGTCTTATCGTCTAAGTTATCAACTTTCTTGAAAAACAGGCCAAATAGCGAACATTCTATATTGATAGGCTAGCAGGCACCAAAAGTGAACCTGTAAGCACCCCATTTTTGCCCGCTCGGCAATCTCCGGCCCGACTGGGATCGATTTCCGACATCACAACACATGCAGGTTCAAGATGAGTCTTATAATCTCCAATCCAACCAGCTGGTCGCTTCTCGGGCCCACAAGGACCCGCCAGAGTCATAAGCACCATTATTCTAGGCAGCTTTCCGGACAGGGCGGTCCCGGAAACCAACGCCATCCAAGTAGCTTCCCGGGATAGGGCGATCTTAGGGACCAACACCTCGTCAAAAATTCCAGATGGTTCACTTCTGGCGCCTGCTAGCCCACCAACGTAGAATGTCCGTCATTTGGTAGTTCTCCGAGACCGGGCGTTCTCAAGGACCAACACCACCCTTCCAGGTAGCTTTCTTGGACCAGGCGTTCTTAGGAACCAACACCACCCTACAGGTAGCTCTCTAAGACCAGGCGTTCTTAGAGACTAACACCACACAGGTAGTTTTCCAAGACCGGGCGGTCTCGGAAACCAATACCTAGGTCAACACTAGCGCCTGCTAGCCCGACTCGGTAAAAAATGACCAAACCTGCCCCTTAGGCCTCCAGGCACGTTTTGGGAAAGTTCAAAATCCCTCAAAATGATAAGTCCATCCTTCCAAAATGTTACTAAACCATTAGGCATCCCCCACACACCATTTGGTCTAAATTCGGTCCTATTCCGGCTCGCTCTGGTCAAAATGACCGTTTTACCCCAAAACGCCTCAGCACGGCACAAACCCTGTTGAACGGTAAAAGACTCTCTCAAAATTATCCATGAACAACCCCACACACTTAACATAACATACCAAACCATTCCTGACCGTTTCCAGCCAACTCCGGTCAAAACGACAGTTTTGCCCCTAGAAGCCCAAAAATGCCCCAATACAGCACCGGCCTTAGGATTTCGAGCGGAGGGTTTCACCACACACCCTTATTTAACCCAAGGAACACCCTACAACACTAAGCTCACATGACACGATAAAAGTTCCTAGAGCGTCTCGCAGACGCTCCGCCTAAATTGTCTTTTCTCCCGATTCCCTGGTTATAAGGCACCGTCAACCGACTTGAGAAATGCGTAAATCAGGAAATTCTCGAAAGCTCATCCATAGATCTTTCCATCGATACAGTTCAATCAAATAGATCGCCTCCCGAAGCCCTCCATCGTATGGTGTGCAAACTATGACTTTCAGCAACCCCTGGAGCGTCTTGTAGACGCTCCGTAGAGGTTGACTTTTTCTCCGATTCCCTAATCAAAATGCACCGTCAAACGACTTGAAAATTGTGTAAATTTGGGAATTCCAGAAAGTATTTACAGAGAAATTTTCATCGGTACGGTCCGATTGAATATATCACTTCTCGAAGGCCTCAATCACATGAAATGAAAACAGCCACTTTTAAACACCCAAGGAGCGTATCACAAACGCTCTGCAACCTTTTTGGCACACTTCCCAAGACAATATCACTCATCTCCAAACATAATTCAAACTTTTTGAAAACATGAAAGTCCAATGGAAGCACTAGGAGAACATCCCGAGTGCGACCAATTCCCCCGAAACCTTCCCAATTAACTCAATTATCAAGGCAAAGTTTGGACAAACCTTCCCGGTGATGGAGCGTATGCTACATGCGCTCAAATTTTGATCAGATTGACCAACTTTCGATCAGGAGTAGAGATTTAACCAGTACATAGGGTGCCACGTGTCATTCTGGCAATGGAACAGTACCTGCGCATGTCCTACATGCGCAAGGTCAAATTTTGGCCATGCGCATGTAGCACATGCACAAAGCTTGTTCCAGATTGCCTATAAATAGAGGCCTCCCCCTTTATATATTCCAAGTCCGAAATTGATGCGAAGTTCTGCTGAAATCACTCTAAAAACTCGAATCCTTACGTATATTCCACCCCTCCAACACTTAGGCTAGATTCTACGTCTCTCAAGCCTATACACTCCATATACAATGCCTCATATACACTTACACACTCCACTCTAGCCTCTCAAGCCCTCTTGAAGTCACTCAAGCTCTAATCAAGACATCCATTGAAGATTACAAGTGTAGTGAAGGCAAAAGGTGGTATCCCTTTTACATTTGTGCTCTCCCCCACTCTTCTCTTCTTCCTCCTAGCCTACTTAGGCTATTCTCTATTTTAATCCCCATCTTCAACCCCCCTTTCTTGAATGCTTAAGCCAAGAGGGCTCTTAGATCATGCCTAGAGGAAAGCAAATGAGAGTCACCGTGTAGGGGGACCTCTCACTAGCTTACTTTAAGATGGTATGGCCTAGGAGCCCCTTGTTTATGTGGTGTAGCCTAAAAGCCTTGAATGTGAATCATGACCCCTTGCATATTGCTATCTTGATCATGTCTTGTGTGCTTGGCTTCATTTTATGCTTATTGTCATGCTCCACAATGCTTACATTGCTCTTAATTTTATGCAATTTCCAAGTTCTACGTTTATTTCAAAATCATTCCAAGAGTTGGCCCCTTAAAGTTTAAGACGAGACCTTAGGAGTCATACCTTGGAAAATCCCTCACTACCCCCTAATTCACATTTTTGCATCATTACATTACAACTTGCATAAAAGTTGCTTTCAAACTCTCTAATTTTCAAGGTTTCCATTCTCTCAAATTTGGTGGTCAAAATGGCCCCATGTAACCCTTTCTTGAGTGGTCTCCCTTTATATTAGCCATAGGAGCCCTAAATTATTATAATGGTTCCCTTTTCTCTTTATGCTCGCCTAAGAATGATGTTCAAACTCTTTGATTTTTATGGTTTCTATTCTCTCAAGTTTAGTAGTTGGAATGGCCCCATGGAACCCTCTCTTGAGTGGTCTCCCTTTTGTTGGCCATATGAACCCTCTCTTGATGGAATACTCCCCTTGAAAAATTGTTTTGAAAATCCTTCTCAAAAGATGATTTTCAAAAATTCATTCTCTCCATCTTTGCATCAAAAATGATTTTCCAAAAATTGCCATCGTTATGTTGATTTTTGACCCCTTATACTCTTGTTAAGATAGTGGTTATAATGGCCATAAGGAAATCTTCCTTGGAATGGTCTCCAAGTACCACCCATACAAACCATACTCTTGACTAGAGTCAAAATTTTCATGGAAATAATCTTCAAAGAGATGGCCTACTAAAGTCTATTGCATAACATGTTTTGTTTTCCAAAACTCTTTCCAAAAATGCACCAAACCACACTTCAAAATCATCTTTCAATCCAACCCTAGGTTAACTTGACCCTAGTTACCAAACCCTAGGTTAACTTGACCCTAGTTGACTAACCCTAGGTTAACTTGACCCTAGTTATCAAACCCTAGGTTAACTTGACCCTAGTTACCTAACCCTAGGTTAACTTGATCCTAGTTGACTAACCCTAGGTTAACTTGACCCTAGTTGACCAACCCTAGGTTAACTTGACCCTAGTTGTCTAACCCTAGGTTAACTTGACCCTAGTTCACTCACCTTAGGATAACCTAACCCTAAATCATCGTAACCTTAGGTTAACCCTACCCTAGTTAGTTAACCTTAAGTCATCTTAACCTTAGGTTAACCTAACCCGAGTTAGTTAACCATAGGTCATCTTAACCTTAGGTTGACTTAACCCAAGTTAGTTAACTTTAGGTTACCCCTAACCCTAAGCTAACTCAACCTAGGTTAGTACACTTCAAGGTTCCAACTCTTGAACCCTTTTCTAAATGATCATTCAAATTTTCAAACTATTCTCATAGCTTATTTTTCCAAAACCTCCTACTCTCTTGATTTCAAAAAACCAACTCCATAAACTCTTCAAATGTTCTTACATTCCCTCTTCAAGACTTTTCCAAAAGTGTTTTCAAAGAGTCACAAACTTAAGGTGTCCCTAGCCCTCTCATGGCTAGGGATTCCAAAAAGAAGTGATAAATCAAGAACAACCTCAAAGGTTGTCCATATTAGGATTCCAAACCCTTAGCCCTTTCCAAAAACTACTTTCAAAAATTAATTCATCAAAACATGCCTCCAAGGTTTTCAAAACAAGACTTCAAAAACACTTTCAAGTTCTCTTGAGACATGCCAAAGAATTTTTTCAAAACTCCCTCAAGTTGATCCAAAAACATTTTCAAGAAACACTCCACCATTCAATTTCAAGTCAAAACCTCCAAGACCACAAAGGGTCTTCAATTTCCAAAGACCTCATAGTACCTTAAACTCCTCCAAAGACCTCAAAGTGTCTTAAACTTTTTCAAAGACCTCAAAGTGTCTTAAACTTCTCTAAAGACCCAAAAGTATCTTCAAACCTTCCAAAGGCCCTAATGCGCCTATTTTCTATCGAGCTCTTGCCCGAACTACAAATGACCTGATTCTCGCCAAATGAGATATGTAGGCAACCTAAAATGGTACAGTCATAACTTTTATTCCAACTCCAATCCCTTTTTCAAAAATTGTAATCAATTCAAAATTTCTATTCCAAACTCGTCCAAAGCCTTTACTATTTTCAAACTTCTTCCACAAACTTGTATCATGCATCATCCATCCAAAAAGTGATGACTAAATCCCGTTTTTCAAAATTCTAAAGTGGATATTAAGTGGACAATGGTAACCAGTTATTCTAATGAGTGAACAAAGGGTGATTAGACATGTAGGCACCGAAAGGGCAGGGTAGGGTGATGATTTTAGGATATCTTCTCTACACGTAACCAACCCCCGAACCATAGATTTCTGTTTTCAAATGACCAAAATGAAGTTATTTTCCAAAAGGGCTTAAATCTTTCCAAAGGTTGCCAAATAACCTATTTTCTTAAAAACCCTCTCGTGAGGGAGTTTTCAAAACCATTTAAAAAAAAAAAACTCTAAGTTTAATCTTCAGATTAACACTTAGTTTTAGGTGCCCTAGCTCACCTTAATCAACTTAGGTGGCGACTCCTATTTTTCTAAAAAGCCCTTAGTCAAACCAATTTTTAAACCTAGTCGCACTTGTTCTTCTAGGAGGATGAGTTCTAGTGACAGAGTTCCGTGCTTTAGGGTCTCCGAGCCGAAAGGACCTTGGGCACCCCAAAAACCGGGGCGGGACAGAACCGCTTTACCATCTTGGGGACTTAGATTCTCTCCCAGTCGACAGGTTTGAAGGGACTTATCATTCTAAGAGATTTTCTAGATAAACATGCCGGACTAGATGAACTTATTATCTGAAGGATCAACTTTCTTGAAAGACGTGCCAGATTAAGTTTGACTGGTCTCGATTGGAATTGGAATTGAAATTGAGGTTGAAATAGGGATTTACCATCTTTGAGAAGGCGTGCCAACTAAAATTGGATCCAGTAATACTCTAAGGGTATTTTGGTCATTTTACTTCTAATGGGCCTAGTAGGCCCGCGAAGTGGTTGATTGACTGGATTGAGTCTAAAAAGCTAGTTTGAACTTGAATGTGCCTGTGTTGGTTTGAATATGAGTCCGATCGGACCGGAGATTGCCAAGCGGGCAAAAATGGGATGCTTACACTTTATACTGCCTACTAGTCTCACAGAATGAAGTAAATACTGGGATACACTTCATCCAACAGCATTCATAACTAATCTCCTCCAAGGCTCTGATCAATGCACCACATTCATAATTCTATTTGTAATTAATCATGTCCCTCGTCCTCTCAATATAAAGGGCAACAAAAAAAAATTTCTCAATTCATAAAAGCATCTAGCTCGTTTCACGCCAACCAATATAAGCAGATTGGTATGAAGTAACAAGTACTTTAGTCTATCCAAATTATCTAGTACAAAAACACAGTTTTTATACAAACGGAGTAGCCATTTCTTTACTAAATTATGATAGTTCTTATGTAATATTTTAATAAAAGATATAACATTATGTATTCTAATATCATAATAATACATGTGACAACTAACTATTAGTTCAAATTATAATATGAGAATTTGACCATTTAAGGTTGTGGATTTAACAAAAGATTGGCTCCTAATTTGCCAGGTCGAGAAATAGAGTGCAGTCTGTCCGCCTGATTTTAAGGATGTGTAACTGTCATTTTTTTCAACGAGAGAAATGATTGTTGTGAAGGATACAATGTCTAAAGAGACATCTAAGCAGAGATAAGGGTTGGAGGGACCATTTGTAAGGAGGTCGATTTGTCTACTCTCATTAGCTATCTTTCGACAAGGGAATGGCTCACTAAATTTTTCCTCATGGGTAAAAATGAAATGATCGATGCTCATTAGATTTATGCCAATGAAGTATGGATAGAAACTACTTAGAAGTACCAGAACTGCCAAAAAGATTGTTGATATCTCTTAAACTTCATGAATCACTAGCACAAGAGTTAAATAGCATATGCCTCGTGCAGCTAGTTTCATAGCTAGTTTCATTTTACTACTTACAATTGTTACATTCACAGTGAAAAAGCGTTAAAAGGATCTTAAGTTATATGATATGTGATGGAATCAACTATTTGACAATGAGAATCATCTACATATATGTTTGTCTTTTTCTTGATTTAATTTTGCAACAATTATATTTTATCTCTTATAGTTTGAGTGAAAATCGTATAACTTTCCTGTTATTCAAAATGAACACATAACTCCCGATGATAGAACTTAAAAAAATTAAGGACCATTGTGTTACAGGGACATTTTTGTCATTTTATCTCTCTAAAATTGAACATTAAAAAATAGTTTTTTTCCTTTTATATAAAAGGTTGACCTCTATAGGAGTATTTTGCCATTTTACTTTATCTATCATGAACCTATTTATTTTGCAGATAAATCCAAAAGTGAAGAAAACCCGTATAAATAATCAAGACAAGAGTGGCTACTAATATAAAATGAATGGACCACATAGAGAATTGTTTCTTCATACTGAACCGATGATTGTACTCTAAAAGTGCAATCTACATGTCTTAATTAGCTAATTGTTAGTTTTTTATTATGTTTAATTGTGTTATTTTAATCATAATTCGTCACTAACTTAGTTTGGTGTTAATTTTCAGGATTCCTAGCTTAAAAGGGATTAATTGATGCTAAAACATAATAGGCATTCGAAGTGCGTTAGAAGACCGTTCGAAGGGTCAATTAGGCGTTTGAATGGTGGGCCAGGCCGTTCGAACAGTGCGGCGGGGTTTTCTATTATTTCTGCTGCTTATATAAGCTGGGATTGTTGTTATTATTGAAGAGGCTAATATTCTAGGGTTTTAGGAGTAATTTTATGAGTAAATTAAAGTAGTTTATTCATAATTTTCATTCACTTTTCAATTCCTGTAATCAGATTACTCAGTCTTTTCAATACATTTTTAATACAACTTTGCATATCTATGATTATGATGAGTAGCTAGATTTCATCTTGGAATCAATTGTGAAGATTAATTGAAGATCTTGGATGAACGAAGGAGGTATGTTCTTGGTTTTAAAGTTAAATCTTCTAGTTTCTTCGTCCTAGAAACTTTCGAAAACCTGGACGTTTGATTATGTTCGGTAACATTTATGCGTAAATCTATATTCTGTGTATGCGCTGCACGAATCGATGGTTCTCGTCCTTAATTCTAACAACCCAATTTATTCTAGAAGTGGAAGTTTTGAAGAATACTTGTTTTTATCGCTAAATTTTCTGAATCCGAGACTCGCGACGTAGTCGAAAAATTTGAGTTATTAAATTATCTCCTTCAGAATTCCAAGAGACGCAATTGGTTGGAACGATTGATTCCGGGACTTTTATTTTTTAGTTTAAATTAGATAAAAAAATTATTTTCTCAACCTAAAATCAGATTTTTATTTATTGGAGTATTTTTTCTAAGATTTTTGATCCACGGTAAGTTTTCCTATTTACGTAAACCATCTTCCCCGTGGGATCGACCTCGTACTTATGAGAAATTATTACTACATCGCGGCCGTGCACTTGCAGTTAAGTATCACCCTTTTAGGGAGCAATCAAGTTTTTGGCTCTGTTGCTGGAGAAGCTGCGTTTCACATTGGTGGACGAGCCTTGGAGATTCTATTTTGGAGGAAGCACTTCACCATCATTCTACAAACACGAGGGAACTCAATAGCTCGTTTGGGTAACTTTGTTCCATCTTTTATTTTTGAGCATTTATTTTTGTTTTTCTTTTGGTTACATTGGGTTTGTGCATCATTGTTGTGGGATTGGGATGATAAGTTATTTTCATATACTTGTTGGTTGGTCTTGCATACATTTTATTCATAGATTATCCTTGGAATTTTATTGCTACAAGTCCTAATTTATACACGGCACAACCACAAGACTATTATCCACCTCCAAATTATTCGGAATGGAGCTCCCAAGCATCACCATATGCTTCTTATGAACAACCACCACAACAACCGTACTATCATGTACCACCTTTGTCTTCACCATATGCTTATGATTCATATACACCTTCTACTTCAACTTACACATTTTACGAGACATATCTTTCATTATCTTATTAACCTTTGGTAGAGAATCAAGAGAACATACAATCATTTTATATGCCATATCACATGGGTATGTTCTTGGGGTTCAGGGATACTAATACAAAGGTACAAGCTGACACTCTTGCACAAATGCGTCGGGAATTAGATGACATAACTCAACGATTGGCCCTGTTAACACATGAGCCAATGGATCACGAGGAGGAAGAGCTTTCGGCTGAACCTCAAGATAATCCTATATATGAGATGTTCCCAAGTCTATATATGAGTAGTCATGACTAAGGTCTCTCCATTATCTCCCTTAAGACTAAGCATGAAAAAGAGAACATCTACGTTCCCGCGGTGTTTGATCTGAAAGAAAACATTCTTAGGGTGGATGATGATGAGGATGAGGTTAAAGAAGAGGTACTTATTTTTTCTAAGGTGTTTGAACTGAGGGAAGTGATACCTAAAGAAGAGGTGAATGAGGAAATAACAATGGAAAGTGAGGGAGAGGAACCCAAGAGAGAGGAGGCCAAGATTAAGGACTCCCAACAAGAAATGGTGACCGAGGAAGGAGTAATGGAGAGTGAGATATCCCACACTTCTATTCAACATGAATTGAGCCTTAACATCCCTATCATGCAAGATTCTATTTTTATTCTTTATCCTTTACAAATTTGTATAAGTGTTTTGTATGATTTTGGGTTCAATATTATTCGTACTTTTGCATGCTTATTAATGTTGAACTCATTACTCATGGTAAATGGTAAGTGGCTCCATGCAAGCAAACACCCTCGAAGTGGTGTTGGATAGTCTTCTCTTGTGTATTTTGGTAGTGTAGGAGTAGGTAGGTAGTTTTTGCTTTATTTTGTTTTGTTTTTAGAGTTCTTCCCTAGTTGGGAGGAGGGTGTTGTCCCACCGGATTTTTTTCATCCCTTTTTTCATGCATTCATGTTTTTGTTTCTCTTTGCTTGATGCATTGAGGACATTGCATCATTCTAGTTGGGGGGTGAGGAAGACTACTACTAGTCTTTTTGTTTTGTTTTGTTCTTTTTGTTTATTTTATTTTGTTCTTTTTATTTATATGAAAATTAAAAATTTAAACAAATTCATAAAAAAAAAAATTAAAAACAGTTCTATTCTATTAAACCTTGTTATGTTTTATTGAGTAAGTTTCAGGTTAAAATTCATGATTGATCCACCTTTTGGACACTTGGAAGTCTTCGGTAAAGGTTTGATGTATCATATGGTTCGGTACTTTGGTTTGTATTTCTCACACTTTTTCATATACTCTTTATGTTTATTGTTACGATTGGAAGTGTTGGGATTTATCTTGAGGAACAATATCGGTATTCATGTCAATGCGCTTATGATGTCGAGGATACTTTGAGTCGTGCATTGGACTAAACTCGAGTGGATGATTGATTCATCTTAGATGTTGTGATACATTGCAAGTTTTTGTCATAAAACCATTATAAGAGAGAGTTTACATTGTTATGCACTAGTATGTTATCTGATCTTTCTATGTTTCTCTCTCATGCATGCATGTCCTTATAAGGTGGAGATTTTATGCCTTGTGAGCTTTAGAGCCTATTCATCACCTTTTAAGAGTGACTTACAATTATTCAAGGTTAAGTTATTGATCTTCATTCCTTGAATAGCCTCATTATGCTTGATTTTGGTTTACATGTTGAGTATTAGTTGGATTTATTGACATCTTATACACTCTTGAAGTTTTGATTTGGTGTGGTTTTCGGATTATAAAAGTAAAGGTCATTTCATTCCATTGAGTCATTCATGTCTATATTTCTTTCTCGATATTCGTACACACATGAGTTTAAAAGTTTATCAATGCTAAATTCCGGAGTTGGTGCATTGCTTCTATATTTGTGAAGTTGAAAGTGTATGGACTTGAAAAGTAAAGAAAAAAAAAGAAAAGAAAGGGATGAAAAGGAGTTGAAAAAGAAAATTTCAAATGAAAAGGAAGTGAAGGAAGATGAAAAAAAAAAAAAAAAAAAGAAGTTCAAAAGTTATTCAAAAGTTGAAAGTTTGAAAGTGAATGTTCAATGATCATCATGTGTAATGCGCATGTATATGTTGAAATCTATTACCGCTTTCTATCCTCTTACATGACTCTTCTTTCACATGGCCTTACAATATCCGAAATTACAAGAATCTTTAATTCAATTGTGTATAGGTCATCAATGTCAATTCTCTAATTGTGCTTAAACAGTAAATATTATTTCATGAAGCTATGCCAAGTTGATACACTTACAATTTATCAGTTTTTTTATTCGGAATTGCTCTACTTGTTTGTCTAATATATTTACTCTTGAAATGAGCTTTCTATTGAGAGACTTTGTGTGTTCATGTTCAAAGTTGAGTGTATGTCTTGTAAGACTTGGATCAAAACATAAAGGACATTATTGCATGAGTTTGAGACATTAGAGTTATATGTCATTGATAGTACACTTCAATGTATTCTATTTCTTCGATATTTTATGCCTTTACCTTGCGATGACTCATGACCTGGGTGGATTGAGACTTGACTTAAATGAGGTTAATACATGTTTCATGTTCTTTGATATCGTATTGACATTACATGGATAGATGTTTATGGGTATTCATCACTGTAAGCCCTCACGAGACATCACTCGTCCACTAGAGATAACCTAGGGGTTTAAAGGCTTGGTGCATATGCTAGATATACTCGTGACTCCCACGAAAGTAGAGATATGTTCTTAGTGTTAGTATTTTGCTAGGGACTAGCAAAAGCTTAGTTAGGGGGTGTGATTGTACTCTAAAAGTGCAATCTACATGTCTTAATTAGCTAATTGTTAGTTTTATATTATGTTTAATTGTGTTATTTTAATCCTAATTCGTCACTAACTTAGTTTGGTGTTAATTTTCAAGATTCTTCGCGCCCAGATTTTTCGCACTCGAGGAATACACACACAAGCAGGAAAAACACTGTACTCTCTCATTAGAACTCATCCTCCTAAAAGAATAAATGTGACTAGGTTTGAATTGAAAATAGACTTGAATAAAGGGCCTTTGGAAAACATTTGAAGTCGCCACCTAACTTGATTAAGGTGAGTTAGGTCACCTAAAAATTAAGCACAATCCAAGGATCACACTTAGGGTTTTTGAAAACGATTTTGAAAATATTTCCTCAAGATAGGGTTTTTAGGAAAACAGGTTGTTTGGCAACCTTTAGAAAATAATTAAGCCTTTTTTTAAAATAAGCTCTATTTTGGTATTTGAAAACAGTGATTCTAGGTTCGGAGGTTGGTTACGTGTAGGGAAGACGCACTAAGCCATCACCCTACCCCGCTCTTACGGTACCTACATGTCTATTTACCCTAGATTTACATATGAGAGTCTTCAACTAACAAATGTCCAATCCTATTCACTTTAGAAAAAGAATGTTTAAAAGACATGATGCATGATATGCAAATGCAAGAAAAGAAAGTTGGAAAATAGATTTGGAAAGAAATTAATTTGATTTAAAAGAGATTTGAAAAGAATTAGGAAATTGGAAAGTTTTAGAAATTGGAAATAGAAATTTGGAAATAGAAATTTGAAATTGGAAGTTTGAAATAGATCATGGAATTAGAAACTTGAAGAAGATTGTAAAATTGGAGATTTGAAAGTAGTTGTAAAAATAGAAATTTGAAAAATGTTTTGACTGCACCCATGAAGGTTGTCTACGTATCCTTTTGAAGGAATCAGGTCAGTCGTAGGTCGTACAAGAGTCCGATAGAAAATAAAAGGTTTGATTGGAAAGATAAATTGAATTGGAATTTGGATTTGATTTGAATTTAGAATAGAAGATTGGAATTTGAAATGGAAGAATAGAGACCCTAGGCCTAGGAAGGTAGGATTTAAAAAGGACTTGAGATTAAGAAAGACTTGGCTCGAATGTTGGACTTGGAAGATCTAAGAAAGATTGGATTTAGGAAGGGTTCGAATTAGGAAATGTTGATTTAGGAAAGTTTCAAAATAGGAAAGTGTCATTTTTGAAAAGTTTCGTTTTAGGAAAGTTTCAATTTAGGAATGTATTGGATTAAGAAAGTTTCATTTTAGGAAAGTTTTCGAATTAGAAAAGTTTTGAAATTAGGAAAGGTTTCGTTTTAAGAAAGTATTGAAATTGGAAAGTTTTGAATTTAGAATGTTTTGAAATAGGGAGAAAGTTTTAGATTTGGAAAGATTTGAAGTTTGGGAAAGTTTAGAATTTTAGAAAGATTCAAAGTTTGAGTTTTGGAAATTCTTGAAATTAGGAAAGGTTTTGAGTTTAAGAATGGTTTGAAAACTAAGATTTGGAAAGTTAAGATTTGGAAATGGATGGAATTAAGAAAGGTTTAAAAGCTTAACGTTTAAGGAAAGATTTAAAAGTTTAAGTTTAGGAAACTTAAGATTTGGGAAAGTACTAAATTAGGAAGGAATGAATTAGGAAAGGTTTAGACTAGGAAGGATTGAGATTCCTATTTCATAAAACAAGGGATTGGATTTTGTTTCTAAAAAGAAATGTTTTGATTTTGTTTCCAAAAACCGAGGATTGGATCTAGTTTCCTAAAAGAAAGATTGGATTTGGCTTCCTAAAGGAAAGATTAGACTTGGCGTGAATTTGGAAAAATGGAGTTTTAGAAATCCTAGTTTTGAAAAGACTATAGTTTTGACGTAGAAAAAGGGTTTTGAAAATATATATAGTTTTGATGTAGAAAACAAGAGGTTTTGGAAACCTAAGTTTTTATGCCAAAGTAAGGGATTGGAAATCATGTTTTTGAGAAGGAAAATTAGGGTTTCCTAAACATAGGTTCTAGGATTTAACTTAGACACCAAGAAAAGGAATTTTTAGAAAGTGAGTTTTTTAAAAAGGGAGATTTTAGGAAGAAATCCTGGAGAGGAGTTTTTGGAAAGCTATTTTTAGGAAAGCGTTTAGGGAGTGTTTTTAGAAAGGAATTTTAAAGAGAGCTTTTTGGAAAGGAATTTGAAAAGAAGTTTTGAAAAGTAGATTTTTGGAGGGAGTTTTTGAAAACAATTTTGGAAAGAAGATTAGAGAGAATTTTTAGAAAGTATGTTGAAAGAGAGGTTTTGGAAAGAGAGATTTGAAGAGGGAGTTTTTAGAAAGTATATAAAATATCTCACTTTCCTAAAGCGATTCTAACCATAAGAAAATTAAAACCACTTTAAGATAGTGGTTTTGAAAACAACAATGCTTTGAAAATATGGACCATATTGGTCACTTTAAATGTAACACTTCCCTAAAGCAACTCTAACCATGAAAAGGCTAGAATCACCTTAGGATTGTGATTTTGAAAACAAGGTTTGAAAAAGAAGATTTTGATGCAAGCTTTTGAAAACGAGTTTGAAAACGAATTTTGGAAAAATGCAAGATCATGATATGCACAATGCAAAGAGCGTCGTGAACATACAAGGTTAAAGGTTTCACCACATAATCAAGGGGGCCGAACCCACGTGGTCTCCAGTTAGACTAAAAGAAAGCCCCGGACACGGTGGCTCTCCAATAGCCTAATCCTACACATGGACCGGGAATTCCCTTCTTTCAAGCATGCAAGAAGGGGGGGAAGAAAATGGGGGATTAAAATAGAAGAAAACCCAAGTGGGTTCAAAGGGAGAAAAGAGGGGGGAAGATGTGTAAATGTAAATAAGAAGCCTACCTTGTGTCTTCTTTATTTTATTTAGCTTTGCACACTTTGCTTTGCTTGTCTTGCTTTGGTCTTCACTTCAGTCTTTAAGAGTTTGTCTTCAATCTTCAAAGCTTCAGATTGCAGCACTTCAAGTCTTCAAATGAGGCTTTGGAGGCTAGTGTATGAGTGTATAGAAGTGTATGTGAGTGTATAGGAGGCTAAGGTTTGTGTATGGAGGCTATGGTTTGGAAAACCTAAGGAGACTAGGGTTTAGAAAGGCTACGAGCTCTGTATATCGAAAAATAGGATTTTTAGACTGAGTTTGCTGATCTCTTTCACGCTGGAGGAGACTCTGTATTTATAAAGAACAGAATCACCTGGCGCCTGTTATAGTGGTGCTAGGGCAAATTTCCTCTTGATGGCGCCAGGCCATTTGTTGGCTTGGCGCCACTACTAGTGGCACCAGCAACTTAGGAAAGTTCATTAAGTCGGCAATCAACGTATCTTGAGAAGATTTGAGCGCCTGTACTAGTGACTACCATGCAATGTTTAGCCTAGCTTCACTAGGAGTGACTCCGGAAGGTCCGGGAAGCATTTGAGGGACCGGGAATAGCCTAGAAGGCCGGAAAAGGGTAGGAACCCTTAGAATAGAGTCTCGGAGGTATTTGACTTGAAAAAGGATGACAAAATGTGTTGGAAGGGTTGACCGGGCCATTAGGGGCAAAACAGTCAACCAGGCCGAAAAGCTGTCGGGACAAACTCAGAACGTCCCGGAAGAAGACTCAAGACTTGGAAACATTATTTAGAATGTTCCCAAAGGCTACCGGTTTGATACCCAGAGCTGGTATGGTCGGAAAAGGCGACCGGCCCACTAAGGGCAAAACGATTATTTTGCATCGGGTTTACCGGAACTGACTCAAAATGATCTGAAAAGATAAAGGAAGGTCGAGAATACTATAAAAAGCATTCTTGGGAGGTTACTGGTTTGATACCCAGAGCCGGTGTGGTCCCCAGGGCGTTCGGATGCATAGGGGCAAAATAGTCATATTGACCAGAAAGTCTCGGAATTAGCCCGAAACTGACTAGAAGACACCTAATCATGCAAGATCAATCTTGGAGGGGATGGACTTACTATTCTGAGGACTTGGTGTGTTCTCAAAAAACGTGCCTGAAAATGGCCATAGGGGCAGTTTGGTCATTTTTCACCAAAGTGGGCTAGCAGGCACCTTTGTTGACCTAGGTTTTGAATGTTTCTGCCACTCTGACGGTGATCTCGTGATACAGGGGTTTGTTGGCAGTTCCCTATATCAATCTGCTTGTGAGTATTTCTACTACTCTGACGATTGCAATGTTTACGAGTACTTCTGCTACTCTGACGGTTCGCGATCATTCCCGAGATTGCCTAATTTCGGGAAGCTGTAAAAGGGACTTAGCGCCTGAGAAGTCAACTTTCTCGAAAGGCATGCCGAAATGGACTTTTTTGCATTGGCGGGCTAGTAGGCGCCAAAGGTGGACCGTTCTACCATCTAGGGGACTTGGAGTCTCGTCCCGATCGATAAGTTTAAAGGGACTTACCGTTCCGAAGAGACTTTTTTCGAAAAACGTGCCAGATTGGATAGACTTACCATCTCGAGAAATCAGCTTTCTCGAGAGAGGGATTGGAATTGAAATTGGAAAAGAAATTGGAAAGAGGACTTACCGTACGTGCCTATTAGAATTGGAAAGGGGACTTACCGTTTTCGGAAAGATGCCCCTAATTTGGAATTCGAAATGGGGTTTACCATCTTCGAAAAGACACACCTGATTTGGAATTGGACCGAACAATGCCCCTAAGGGCATTTTAGTCATTTTGCCTCTATTTGGGCCTGGTGGGCCCGCAAAGCGATGTATAGACGGGATTATACTTGAAAAGTTGATTTGACTCAAAATATGTTCGCATTGACTTGAATACAATTCTGGACGGACTGTAGACCGCCGAGCGGTAAAAAATGGAATGTTTACAGCATCTTCCCGGTGGGATCGACCTCGTATTTACGATAAATTATTACTGCATCACAACCGTATACTTGCGGTTAGGTGTCACCCTTTTAGGGAGCGATCAACCGACTTGAATTTGAAATATCAAAATTAGAATTTTTTTTTTTTTTTTGTGTCATATGCGCTTAGGCTTTACTTTTTTCCCCCTTTTTCTTTCCGGTCTAATATTTATGCTCCAAAGTCTTCATTTCCGTGTAAAAGCAAACTCTTAGATGGGCAGATCAACCTAACAAATTGAGATTCTTAAAGATTATGTGTTTACTTTTAAATCATAGAAAACTATGTGATTTTTGTTCAAACTACGAGGTAAAGTGTGATTATCTTTTTAATTTTTCTACAGTGATACGAAGGCATTTCCTCAAAGGCAATGATATTCCCTTTGAGAACAATGGTTGACCAAGCACAGGTTCGACGAGGTGCTCTTCCCTTTGTTTTGAAAGCTGAACTCAAATAAGCCGCTATTATGTGAAGAACATAAGTCAAGATGCATATCCATTTGAATCTATATGCAGTTGGGTTGCGCACGGATTGATGGCCTTTCGAGGATCCTTTTAACAAAATGAGAAAAAAAAAAATTCAACTTACAAAAGCAATTCTGTTTTGCTTTTAGAAAAGAGGCAAACCTTTTGGTATTTTTATATATATAGAACACTAATCTATTTTTTGTCCTTAGAAAATGCAAAATCACTTTTAAAAAAATGTACCAATTGGACTTGGTAAAGTTCGGCCATGAAGGTTGGCCGAAGGTTCACTCAGCCAATAGAGGACAACGTTGTCAAAGATCAAATGGTAACCAACTTGATACAAATCTTGAGAATTTTGTCTAAAATTCTGCCATCAATCTCTCCTAGAATCTCACCATCCCATTAAAAGAGTGTCTCAATCATATAATTTAAATCCCTAAACAGTCTCCATAGCAACAACTTATTTAAGAAGATCAATGAAAGAACAAGGTAGACAATTAATTGATCATGAATCATCAGTACTTATTAGGCCGAATGTTATTTCAAGGTTTGTTTGACAAAAATTTAAAATTTTGGTGCAAAAACTTTGTGTTGGAGACTTGAAATACTAAACTTTAGCGGTCAAAATATCAAACAGCAAAAATTTATTTATCTAGTGTAAGATTTAGTTATCATATACCTTGAAAGAATTTAGAATTGTTATGTATTTTAAATTTTAAGTGATATTGAACTGCTTAATTATCAAATGTCTTTAAGAAAAAAACCAACTAAAAAAGTGAAAATTAAGCACTTAATGAGGTTATCAAACAACGCCTTAACCACATGCGTCATTGGGCTTTGAGGGGAATGAGTAAGGGTGCAGGCTATTATCTATGCATTTTCAGCCATTGTTCCTGCCCAAATCTCACCTAACCCAACTTAGCTTAGGGCCCAAGTGCTTCTTTAAGACTTGGGCCCAGGATCGAATTTATGGAGGCAATTTTAATGAAACATGGCTAGAATTTTTCAAATCCACTTTTTTTTTTTACGAAAATGTATATAAATTTTATTGATAGTGTGTTTGGTTTTATGATATTCAGGCATCGCACTTGGAATCTATCTTTTTTCAACATTTTAATTGAGATTAACCTCTAATTCCAAATTGAAGAATTGGATTTCATGTTCTCAAATCTAATTTCACTTTTTCTTGTTTAATTCATTCAATTTTGAAATTATTAGAAATTAATGATAACTTATTGCTGTTTTTGGATCTTGAAATTGTGGATGAAAAAAGAAAAGATAGTGAAAGAAATGAAGTGAAAATGTATATTTTTTTTATGGGTTAGGAAGACAAGAAAAAAATGAATAGGTATTTATTAAAAAAAATTCATTTTCTTATTTGGCTAAGCATATAAAATAAATATGTACAAATAATTTTTTTTTCTTTTTATAAATCCAAGATCCATCATATTGTTCTCACTTTTTATAATATGGGACATTATAGACCAAGCCGGCCATGATTTGTATTGGTTCAAATAATTGCTATCCCCAGCCAAATGGGCCTAAATTGGGCCTTAGATGGTCTATAGAGCTCCGTCAATGGGCTCACACCCAAACTTTCAACTCAAAAGTCCATTCTATTTCGTCATATGTTCACCCAGACTCAGGGGTGTCAATTTGGCCTGCTTAGTTGGTTAGGAGGGCCTGAATTGACAACCGCTAAGTGCAGACCTAGCCTGCCGCCCTAATGGATATTTGTTTGAGGTTCGGGCCGCTCCATTATGAAGGCAAACTAATCCAATAATGTTCAATAAGAAGACATATTTCATCCAATAATATTTTTCACAAATTTCGGTCCGGCGGGCTCTGAATTGGGCAGAAGACAGTTGAAAGTTTGGGTTTTCATAGAGGGCTTCAACTCTAAGGCTCAGGCCCAGTCAAGGCCCTCGGGCCACTTTTTATAGACATCCCCTTATCTCGTTCTTTCTGTCAGTGTCGGTTTGGCGAACTGCGAAATTCATCTTCTCTCTGATCTGGTAAATACTCTCTCTCTCTCTCTCTCTCTCTCTCTCTCTCTCTCTCTATATATATATATATGTGTGTGTGCATTGATGTCTGCATCTTTATTTATCTATTTTTTTTTTAATTTCCTCAGATTCGACCGATTCAACAATTTTCCGAATCAAGTCAATTCTATTAGCCCACTAGGGTTCGGGTTTCCCAATTTACACGAATTAGGGTTTCTTTCACTGTGCTAATTGTTTTGGATCCAGCCGCGAGATGTATAACGGAATTGGGTTGCAGACCCCCAGGGGTTCGGGGACGAACGGGTACATACAGAGCAATAAGTTCTTCGTAAAGCCGAAGAGCGGGAAAGTCGTGGTAGAAAATGCGGGAAAGGGGTTTGAGGCTGGTCAGGGCACCGCCGGCGTTAGCAAGAAGCCGAATAAGGACATCCTCGAGCATGACCGCAAAAGGCAGATTGAGCTCAAGATTGTCGTCCTTCAAGACAAGCTCGTTGATCAGGGGTACACGGAGGCCGAGATTGCCGAGAAGCTCGCAGAAGCTAGGAGGAATTTGGAAGCCACCGCTGCTGTTGGAGATGCCCCCATATTGGTTGCTAAGAAGTAAATTCTCTATTCCCGGACTTGTGTGTTTAGATCTTACTACTTACTACTACTACATTAATTAAGAAGTATCTATGTATAAATTTTTGTAACGTGTTATTTGACTTTTACCCCCTTTTCAATGGAAATGTCACTTTCTTCATTCTCTAAGTTCAACCAGCAGCTTTCAACAAACAAACGCGGACTGTATGGGTGTCTTTGAACAGTGTTTAGTCTACAATCTCATATCTCTATTAAGAATGGTTGCCCACGTGCTGAAATGAAGTTTTTGTATGCCTCAAATAGAACCCGGTACAGAAAGAGTTCGATCATACGGGTTGCCCCTAAACAAAATCTTTCGATCTTTACTGGGTCCTTGATACAGAATTACTCCTTATATGACCGGTATTTCCATAACCAGCTAATCACTATATGTTGCTGTTTATTGCCACAGGCAAGATTGCCATGGACAATTTGATATCTGGTGTTGTTAAAATTATAGTTCAGATACAAGGTTAGGTTTACGCTAATGGTATTGTTATTCTATGTTTAGGAGTTTCACATTATTGTTATGTGTCACCATCATACTTCTTGACGATTGGTCGTAGAAGTTTTTGGGTAGATGTTTCTTGATCATGCGATAATTGTTTTGAAAAGTGTTCAATGAAACGTGGCTAGAATTTTTCATATTTGAGGCAATCCATGGAATTTTGCATCAAGGTTAGTGCAGGACTGATTTTTCTATGATATAACTATGTTTTTTTTAACTAAAAAGCACAAACACTTTTAAGAATGTGCCGTATCAATGTTGAACCATCAGACACATCCAATACGTATCCAAACGTGTCTTATTATTTTTAAAAAAATTTAGTAAATTACACTGACCCATGTCAAACACACTCCGAACACTTAGGGGAGATGTGTCTGTCACTTGGATGCCCGTGTCTATCAATTAGACATACATGAAATGTATTGCAAGTTTGAAGAAAATAACTAGGGGTCCAATTATAAACTAAAAGTAATATGATTTTATACCTAATTTGATATTAAAGTTATGGAATGCATAGTTTTTAATTTTTAATTTTAAGTAGTGTTATCTTGCATTTTTATTATCTTTGAGTGATATATTCGTATGTATGACATATAAAAGAGACGACAATAGATATATTTGTCATATTCTTATTGTGGCGTGTCTTACATTTTTTTAGAATCGTCGCGTCGGCTCGTAGCGTGTCATGTCACACGTCTATGTTTATACTTCTTCGCCAACATCCCTTTTGCTTTGGTAGTCGGTAACAAATTCCCCTTTTGTTAATGTACCATTAGTGACGATTACAAATTCCATTGTCATCATTATTTAATTTGTATTAAATACTCATTTTGCCCTTCACATGCATCAATAATACAAAATTGTCCACTAAAACCTAAAAAATATTAATCATGGTTAACTTGTCCAAGTTATTTGGGATGTTAATTAGTCAAAATAGAATAATGATGATATTAATTAATAAGATAACTTAATTATATTGTTAACTAATCCCAATAAAGTATGTTAAACATAAGATTAGTTTCCTTAAATATTTTTCCTACGTAATGTTATTAATACCCAAAAAGGATTAAAGTTTTATTTCTATTTCCTCCCACCTCTCTCCATCCTAGAGCCAACCGCCTCTCCAGACCACCTGAAAGACAATTGAGGTACCACTAGAGTCATCATTGCCACGATGAAAATGCTATGCTGCCTTCTGAAACCACATCTACTTCCCTCCCAACACCACCTCCAATGTCGCTTCCACAATCATTGAAACCACCTTCGCCTCCACCGCCCCCCCCCCCCCCCCCCCCCCCCCCCGCGGCAACCTGTTAACACTCCCATCACCTCCAACCAAAATCCAACGGTCTCACCACAAGCAACAGGTCATCAACAATTGCAACTCTCTCTCTCTCGGAACCCAAAAGCTCCATCAAGCTCACCTCCGTCACTTTCACAATGCACGCCGTAACACACTTTCAAATTATCAGAGCTCTATCATCGTTGCTTTCAGCTGTATTTTGGTTTTATTGTTTGCAACAAGCGAATTGTGTACCTAAGCAGTGGACCCTTTCCCCCCCCCCCCCCCCCCCCCCCAAAAAAAATCATCAGGTTTTCTTTATTTATGAGAGTTTGCCCTTTTGGTTTTGGTTATGGGTATCCTTGGGAGAGGATTTTTGAGTTTGAACTCCCTTTTATGCTCTGAAAATGGAAAGTATTCTCGATTCTCTTATTAGCTTCGTAGAAAAGAGAGCTATGAATTTATTGAGAGAGTTCTCAAAAGGTGTGGGGGAGGGAGGGATGGCTTTGGTTCTGTATATAGAGAGAGTGCTATGCGTTTATTGAGAGAGTTCTTGAATGGAGGGGGGAGGGGGGAGGGGGGGGGGGAGGGAGGAGGAGAAGGATGTGTAGTAGTTCAGGCAAAGGGGGGAGGGCGGTGGTGATGAAGATGGTGAAGGTAACGGTGGAGTGAGAGGGAGAGAGATGAACAGTTATGGCCATGGTGGTCAATAGTGGATAAAGAAATTGAGATGTGGCGAAGGGGTTTGCTTTGGATGGTGGCTGGAATAAGGCGTTTGCAAAGGTGCATGGTGGCGGTGGGTGTAGCATGGGTGGTTTATGTCAATTGATGATAAAAAGGGTGATGGTGGCACTACAGTGGGAGTGCTGCATGTGCGAGAGGGAGAGAGATGAGGGGAGATGTGGCGGTAGTGATGATGTTGAAAGAGGGGATGACGCTAGTGAGAGTGGTTTGGCGCTATTAGAAGATGGACCAAATTGACCAGCACATTAAAATTGTTGACTTTAAAAGTTAAATGAGGGTAAAACAGTAAAAACACTATTTTTCATAAATGACGTTTGAGAGATAGGACTGGTAGGGGAGGTCAGCGTCAAACCTCAGGGGACTGTATGTCGTTAACAGAAACCTCAAGGGTAATTTACCCTAAAATTTTCAGAATCGAACACGCTTCAAACACTTAGGAAATACACACGTCCATCACATAAACACCTATGATACAAATTGCATGTTTGAAGAAAATGACTTAAGATCCTGTAAAATAAATACAATGTGGATTTACATTTTGAGTTATGTTTCAAATTTTAAAATTGTTTTCATCATTTACCAACAAATTGAATGGTGAATAGTTATGCTGAATTGGTGAATTTTTTTAATATATTTTTGTGGTTTGTGGATGTTACATTCATATACATAGAAAATAGAATATATATATATTTTGTTTTTCGCCGTATCCTATGTATCATCATATTTTGAAAATCATTGTGTCCCACTTCCATGCCTATCTATTTACGTGCTTCTTAGATTTCTAAAAACCCAACCACTAGGCTTTGGGATATATTGCCATAGCAATAGAATCACTTATAGAATGGTCTTATGGACCGTTGTAAATAATCTGTCCACCGCTATGTTCGATGCTAGAAGGTAAACTCCCTCTACCAGTTCAAGATGTTCTTAGATGCAATAGTTATGTAACCTTTGTTAGTGTCCCTTTTTTGTTTTGTCTGTGTGTGTTCTCATATAATTTTAATTCGCTTTTTTGTTTGGCTTTTGTTATCTTCTTTATTTTTTATTTTTATTTATTTAGTCAAGATGTGTGTGTGTGTGTGTGTGTGTGTGTGTGTGTGTGAGAGAGAGAGAGAGAGAGAGAGAGAGAGAGAGAGAAGGAGAAGTTATAAGAACCATAGGCACATAGCAGTGCTTTCATCCAGATAATACTTTGGAAACTTGCCCGGCAGTGAGATAGACTAGTGCTTGGGAAGTGATAGCAAGGTGGGTTCAGCTAATATGCGAGTGGTGATGCAAATAATAAGGCTGGGTTTGACTTCAGATGACAAGTGGGCAATTTGGGTCAGGAAGGAAAGGGGAACAGATTTGCCTCTCAAGATTCGGAGGGTTGCCCTCCTGGGGTAGTTGCAAGAAGTGAGAAAGAAAGGTACCATAGCAAGGCAGGAAGTTGTCTTCTAATGGTGTCAGAGTGGGTCTTGAAAAGGATCAAAGGACCTTTTATATTTCTCAAGATGCCGTGTGAGGGATTTGAAGATGAGGCTATGAAGTTGTAGCAGCAATCAAAGACTAAAAGAGACCAAGTATGGATGAATTTTCTTTGAGGAGAGGGGGAAGTAAAGCAAAATGTGGGAGGGACCGTCTTTGATGATGGTAAAGTTATAGTAGCTGGAGTGGACGTAGGTAGATGAGGGAGTCATTTAGGGGTTTTGCATTTGTTGATTATCCACTATAAACGGAAAAAAAAAAAAAAGTCAAAATATGTATGTCAATAAGTCTTGGACTGTTTGTCATGTTTCTTCTTTTTCCTTTTTATAGAAAATGCAGCATCATGTGGAATAGTGGGTCCATCGTCTTGTTACTAAAGAATGAATCACGTACTATTGAATCATTGAGCAAAGAGGGTTTGTAATTGTATAGCAGTACTTGAAAACATATCTTGGGATGCCCTAAAGTGCTCATGGTATCATTATGAATGTGCAAACCAAAACTATGTAGGCTTGACAAAAAAGAAAGTATCATGGTACATCTACCTCCTTTCGTGCGTCCCTCACCTCCTCCATGAGGATGATGCACTGGATTCAGTTTGCCTAGTCTTCATTTCCCTTTCTTTTATTTAATATAGTGATTCCAAGGCTTCTTTCTATGTAAATTTTATAAGCACTTGAACTAATTAGGGTTGCTATAATCTTCTATGCTATTATAAAGCCAACACCTGGGTTTGGTGAAGCTAGTGAAGCTCCAATTCAACGAAAAAAATCTTATTACTTAAAAAGGATAAAACAGTAATAGCACAACTTCTGTTCTCACGTAGCCCACCTTCCCATTCTCTATTTAGTTACGCAACCCTATCACCACCCAATCACTTATGTAGTTTATTTTGTAAAAAGTGGTAGAGAAAGTGTGAGGGTGTAGTATAGCACCCGCACAATCACACATAGTGCGTGCCCCTCTAGTATAAAAAATTCTGGGAATTTAATGCAGTTATGGTTGCCTCTTGGTGCTTGCAAATACTGATCCGAGAAGCAATTTGTGTGTGGAGGCTAATATAAGTTGCTGCTCCTTTCTGATGCAAGTTAGAGAGCAAATCGCGTTGTGGTATTCTTCTTCGGCTATTACGTGGCGCTCATTTTACTCTGGGGATTTACGTAATGGGAGATTATGCCTCATTTCCTAGTTGTTTTTGTTGCCTAATAATGATTGGTAATTTTACTTGACAGTAGAATATCTGTTGTTAGGTCGCATGTTGAGGTTATTTGAGTAGAGGAACAAGCTACTGTCTTGGTTGAGATTGTCATTTTTTTCTCTTTCAAATCACTAGGCTCTCTTTGCTTCCGCTGGAAAAAGAGATAGATTAGCATAGCAATTTTTGGCTATTATGTTTTTTACTAGAGCGGTGCTACAGAGCACGGCTAATTTGACCGTCTATCCTCACCAGTTGACGTGGTGAGATAGACATGGCATACCTTTTTGAGTTCTAGAAGGAAACTCTTTGCTAAGGAAACTTGAGTAATACATGTCCGATCGAACGAAATAATATGACATAAAAATATTGGGATAAAACTCTGGAAAATATCTTTGCTCTGTTCGCCTTCTTCCTTTTCCCTCATTACTTTCTTCCCCAACCATTGTTTATATGTGAATATGTATGTGTATCTATATATAAGCACATATATGTAAATAAACCCATAAAAAATAATTCATGGTAAATACAAACATACTTACCTATCAAAGAAACAGATTGTGAGGAGGCATTGATGGTGGCTTTGTCAATTCTTCAACCCTCAGAGCTTTGGGTCTAAGGGACAAGGCAAAAAAACCTGACAATGGTTTAAAAATTTTCCCACTGGCTCATTCTTATTCTTCAAAATCCTTGGATATTAAAAAAAAAATTAATGATCATAATCGACGGGAGACGAGGATGGCAAAAAAGTCAGCAGGCGGAGTTTTGACGATGAGAGAACTTCTGCTTTTATTTTTTTATTTATATTTTTGATAATATCAAGTGATGTGGCTTAGCCACATGGGATGCCGTCTCAGCTGGTAAATAATACTGGTGGCTTTAGTCAGTAGTTATAGCATTTCTCTTTTTACTATTATTCTTTCAGGTAATGTAATTTTGTGTTAGGTCTTTAGGACATCCTGATGGAATTGTTTTCTTATTTTTCCATCCTGTCAAGCTTAAAATGATAAGCAACTCTTTAGTTTTTTTTATGCATTTGCTCTAAATCTGATGCAGCAGTTAGCTGGCATCCTGTTCTTTATTTTCTAATTATCAAGCATCAATGTAATGAGTTATTTGGGTTACTTGTTCAGGGTTTCAGATACTCAGACGCACCAGATTGCCGCTCGAAAGGAGAAGCAGATGGAAACATTAAGAGCTGCTCTTGGGATTGGTGCCTCTGAAGCTGACAGTCAAAAAAACAAGAATGGTCAGGGCTCAAATTCTGAAGAGAGTGTTGATGAAGATGAACTAAGAGACAATCAGAAAAAAGGTCTTAAAGATGATAGCAAGTCATCAGAAAAAGATGCTAAAGAAGGGGATGATATGACAAAGGCTGTGAAAAGTATGAAGAATGAAGGCAGAAGTGATAGGATTGATGAGTTAAGAAACCACAAGAACCAAGAGAGCAAAGAACGAGGATGGGTGGATGATTCTTCTGAAAGTGATTCTGATATTGATGTTAGCAAGAAGTGGCAAAAATCGTCAAGAAAGGACAGTAAAAATAGAAGACATGACAGTGATGATTCCGATTCTGATGATGAGAAATATAAGAAAAATCGCAAGAGGCATGACAAGAAAAGTAGAAGTCATGACAGTGATGATTCCAACTCTGACAATGAGAAATATGAGAAAAATCACAAGAGGCATGACAAGAAAAGTAGAAGACATGAAAGCGATGATTCCGACTCTGATGGTGCGAAATATAAGAAAACTCATAAGAGGCAAGACTCAGATAATGATGATTCTAGTTTTGATGAAGGCTCTAAGCGAAAGAGTCAAAAGGGAAAGCAGCATTTAAAAATGAACTGGCAACATGATTCTAAGTATGACTCTGATATGAATAGTGGTGAGGGAAATAAAAGAAATCAAGTGGAGAGAAAAAGGAATCAGCAGAGTGGAAGTCACAGGATGGAGAAGAGAGTTTCTACGTTGGATGATCACAGGAAAATTGATGCAAGACATGAGAAAAGAAGCAGAAAGTATGACTTGGAAAATAACACTGATTCTGACAAAGCACGAAAACTCAGAAAGGAAAGTGTAGAGAAGAATAGAAGGCGGCGGCATGGCACTGATGATGATGAGGATGATTCTGATATCCATGATAAGAAAATAGAGAGGAGTCAGATAAGTGGAAGACAGGATACTGATAAGGATGTCTATGATGACAAGAATAGCGATAGTTCCCATGAGAGAGGTAGCAGGAGTGATTCTGACAGTGACTCATATGATTACAATCACAAGAGCAGGGATAGTATCAAGTCCTTGGACCAGAGCAGAAGTGGTCGTGGTGCTAATTCAAGTAGCAGAGGTGGTCAAAGTGGACATGGATCTAGTCTAGAAGGGAGAGGTTTGAGATCGACTGTAGTTGGAAATGAAGACAGGACAAAAGAAAAAAGTGCTCCTCGAAAGGATGATGATGGGTTGGACACATTCAGGAAATTAGAGCTGTACAAGTCAAGGGAAGATTCTATGGGTGGTTCTGGCTATGGAAATCAAGAAATGACTAGGGGCAAGAGGAAGGTTGACGATGGAGATACATCCGAGCAGCCTGAGGCAAAGTCTAGAGGCCGGAATGTAGGGAATGTAGGAAAAGAGGCAGATCATAGGAGGGAACAGCAGAAGGATCCCGAAAAACATAGTAGATCATATAGGATCAAGGATGACCATAAGATGAATGATTATTCGAGGTTGAACCGATCTGGAGGAGGGCCTGAGGATGACAATATTGAACGTGGTGGCAGAACTCATAGTAGGGAAGAACTACATCGTGAAAACAGAAGAAGTAATCGGGATTATGAGGAGCAACGAGGAGGAAGAAGATACAGCAGGGATGAGGATGAGAATAGGGGAAGAAGCCATAGAAGAGATGAAGAGGAGATATATAGAAGGGATGAGAAAGATGAGGAGCAACATCAACACGGAAGTAGAAGGCGTGGAAGAGAGGAGGAAGAAGAGCACGGAAGAGGGAGAGATGAGAGGGTTAGACACGTGGATTCATCAAAGAGAGTGAAATATGAAGATTCTCGGTCAGGTGAGGGAAGAAGGCATGACATTGACAAGCGGGATGGTGGACTGGCCAGGCAACGAGACTGAAGTTGATGTTTGTTAACTTAGACGACTCTGGATGGTGAGTATAGATTGAGTTTTTATGGTATTTCGATGCATGTGTATTTGTTGAGCTATGAAACTAAGTAGAAATATTGAAGCCCTCTTCCAACTGTTTTAGGGTAGCAGCTTATTTACGTTCTGCTTCCACGTTTATATGTTTTCTGCACTTACTAAGGCTTCACCTATTAAGAACAGTGAATGCGTGAGCCCGCCGATCTCAAGGAAAATTAATTGAAAGCCATGCATATATCTACTATAATAAAAGTGGCACTTCAGCTGCTTTTTTCTCCAGTGTTTTGAAGTTCCGGATTTACCCGTCATGTTTGTTTCTAATTATGATTGACCTGTGCAAAAGCATCTGCTTTACCTTTCTCTTTGGCACGTTGTTACATACAAACCTATACATTTACAATTTTGTACACTTTTCACCTGTAGGACCCACCCACCACCTCCTTGCACATTCAAAGTTTTCGCCATGCACCACCATCCCCTTATAATATATGTATATACATATTCTCGCTGTTGGGATCACGGCACAACGAGAAGAATAATAACTAGGGTGGCAACCAAGGTAGCATCCGGAAAAAGGCGCCTATAAAACTTGTTCACGTCATTGAAGAACTGAAGAAATCGATTGGAGGGTCTTTAGTCGTTGGCCACTGGATGGATGCTAGCAACCGGAAAAAAGCGCGTCTATAAAACTTGTTCGCATGATTGGGAACTAACGAAATCGATTGGAGGGTGTTTAATCACTAGTCAATGGATTGATGTAAGCTACGAAAACATATCTAATTATGAGAATTCTTAGTCTTTGACTTGCAAACAGCTAGAGAGGGATAGGTATCTATAATTTCATTAGTCAATAGGTGGATCTTTGGCGTCTATAGTATTTGGAGTGATGAGTCTGATGAAGTAGCTGATAAAGTTTTAGAAATAGAATAATGATTTATAAAGATTTCTCAGTAAGTTTTGTGCAAAAGGTCAATCTGATTTTAATTGTCCTTAACTCTTTTCTCCCCAACAACCCCACCTTCCAGGCACAAAAAAAAAAAATTAATAAATAAAATTGGTGTGCTGTATGCAGGCATGTAAAATTTCATTCTTTGTAATCTCAGTTTGCAGTTAACTGCCTTACAACAATAGGTTCAGAAAGGCAAGGTAGAAAAAGAGAGGGGGGAGGGTAGGGAGGACAAGTAAAAGAAATATGTGTAGAAGCATATGCATGAGCATAAAATGTGATAGGCTGTTCATGAAGTTGTATTCACCACAAAACCTTGGATTCTTTATTTAATTGAAGATCATCTGTTCACTGCTTTTATAGCAGAGGTATATTTTTTGGCATGTTTCCCAGGAAGCCCTTGAATACTTCACTTTTTTTTTTCTTTCTGCTGATGAACGTCGCATTTCAAACAAGTTGACAGACCAGTCCATCAAAATGTCAGAAATGACATTCAACCTTCCAATCTGAGACCATAGAAATTTCTACGAAGGTGTCATGTCTGTATCGGACATTTCCAGACACATTTCGACATGCATTTAAACAAGTCATACTTTTTTTAAAAAAATTGCAACTGGATGCATTATGGATACTTGGGGGACACATGTCCTTCGTTACTTTGCAAGTTTGAAGAAAATAACTTGGGATTCAAGTTATTTGCTATTGCGAAATATAAGAATGCTCTAGCGGCAGATTATATGAAGATTTCCAATGATATGGTGTTCAGGAAACCTCTCTTTACATGAGGAATTCAGGTTTGGGAGTTGGTGGGTTTTTCTATTCATCATATAAATTGAAGACTCTTCAAAGGGCAGTGGACATGTTGATTTGGGTTAGCAATAATGGGAGGTTTTCTATTGCAAGAGATAACAATGCTCTAGCTGCAGATTATTTGAAGATTTCCATTGTGATTCTGGTTTGGGAACTTCTCTATATTTGATGGCTTCAAGATTGGGGGTTTGAGGAGGTGGCAGATTTTTATTCATTATATAAATTGGAAACTCTTCGAAGGGGAGTGGACAGGTTGATTGGGGGTGGTGACAATAGGAGTGTTTTTCATTTGACCATATTTTGCTCTTCTTTGCAATGGACCTAATAGATCTTTTCCATGAAGCAGTTTGGAAAAGTCAGTGGCTGCTGTTAAAATGGTATCTTTTGTGTGGACAGCTACTTTAGATGCTATTTTTACTATTGATAATTTGGGGAGAAGAGAATTATCAAAAATGGACAAATAAATAATTTGGGGAGAGGGGGTCAGATGCTTCCTAATTGGTGTTGCATGTGTCACAGAACTGAGTAAATTGTAGATCAATTGCTTATTCATGGATAGGTGGCTTGGCAATTATGGTGTATGTTGCTTTCAGGATTTGGAATCAATTGGGTTATGCTAACATCAATAATTTCTTTATATGATTCTTGGACTACAGGATGCAGAGACTGTGTAAGAACAAAGGCTTGGAAGCATCTGAAACCAACCCCACCCCCCCCCCCCCAACCCCCCCCCCCCCCCCCCCCCCCCCCCCCCCCAAAAAAAAAAACCATGATTGAGGTCATAGGCTGGCTCACTCTCCCCCTGACAGGGCTTTAGCCCTCCAATAGACCCAAAATAAATAAATAAGTAAAGAAGGCTTGGAAGTCAGCTCCTTTGTATGTGATGTCATGTATTTGGAAGGAGCATAATAGAACAACATTTGAGAAGATTTTGTTACCTGTTCATAGAATTAAGGCTATTTTGTTGCATGCCTTCGCTTTTGGCTTTTAGGGATTTTTTGTGATTGTTCTTTTGCTACGATGGGTTTAATAGGAGTGCTTGATTTAAGAGGGAGAGGGAGGGAAAACTCCTCCAGCCTCCCCACTTCTTAACCCACACACCACCCCCAACACCCCCCCCCCCCCCCCCCCCCCCCCCCCCCCCCCCCCCGCGCGGGGGGCCGGTAGTACAATGGCCACACCGCTTTGTTAGTGTCTTTGTTGAATAATTTACTTTACTTATGAAAAAATATAATTTACTTTTATCTATCCTGAGAATGGAACCTGGGAATATTTCAGTTTCGATGGGTTTATTTTCTTCTAGGTTTCTTCTAATTATTTTCCCTTTTCTTTTTGGTGGGTAGGGGGTCAAACCTTCAAGGAAGGAAAATTCCCTCAAGGTTTCTGTTGATCTCTCCATCCTCTCAAAGTTTCTGTTTAGACTGAAGTATCTTGTTTTTGTAGGCAGGATGGTTGTTTTGCAGGTATGTACTCTGCAGCATTTATGCCATAAACAACATGAATATGTTCTCATAATAGTCAATGGTACAATTCTTTTAGTTTTTCATCAGTCTTTTGGTGGTCCATCAGTGTAAGTTGGAAGTGTACCCACCTGATGAAGTTTGCATATGTCCAGGGTCATATAATTGGGGAAGTGTTGGATTGCAAAAGTGTTTCTGTTTCTCTAAGCAGTTCTAATTTTTCTATATCATTCAAAAGTGGAACCATTCAATTAGACATTCTTAATATTATCATGTTCGACTTACTTCTAGCTATAGATAAGTATGGAATGAGGGGCTTCAAGTTTCCTTATTTGTTTGAACCGTTGTTGTGTTCAGTGCCTCTATTCTGTCAAAGCTGGATACTCAAGTCACTGACAAGATCGAATGCCAGGATTGATGGAAGTTGGCAGATGGTTTGATGAATATGTATTGGATATTGGGATGATGCATTTTGTAGGAATGAATGCTCTACTCTTTTGCATAGACCAGTTTGTCAGAGTCTACTTTTATGGCTCCACCTTGCCATTTCTCTGTGTAACGATATTGATATGTTGATTTCGTACTCTTACAAGGTTCTCTCCTCAAAATTGGGCCTGCTTTAGCTGTTAATGTTGATTAATTCACTGGTAAACTCTCGTTCACAGCATGTTATATATATGTTGCCATGTATCGAGGGGTTGATGTCTTTAACAATTTCATCCTGTGTTATATTCATTGATGATGTTTACATGTTGCCAGGAGTCCTACTTAGCAGCTCACAGAACCCTTATTCCATCCCTTACCACATAGGGCTTGCGGAGAGTGTCGGGTGGGGTGAGCTCATTTTTCTTCCTCTTCCTCCCACAGATTAAGGATTGGCTGAAGTAACTTATATCTTACTAATGATAAAAAAAAAAAGGCCGCTAGTTTTTGCCGCCGCTGATAGAACCCGGCCAGATCAAAGGTGGTGATGATCAGGGCCACAGCATCGCCTCTGGAGCCTCAGAGGATTTTGCTTGGAATGACCTGTTCTAGGACCGCAGCCGGTCTGCAGCTAACTAATGCTGTACTGCAATTGATGGAGAGTTGTTTTCATTCTTTGATCTTTCATTCCAAACGAAGTTGGAACTTCCTCTCTTTCGTTTAGAGTTCATTAATCTCCGTGTCCGAGTACTCTCTGCCTGTGGTGACTAGCATTGGCTTAGATGCAAGGCTTTATTATTATTTTTTTTTTTTTCCAATGGGCGAATTTTGTAGTCACATTTCAAGTTCCAGAATTTTGGATTTTGCAAATTTTAGTGTTTTAACCACATCGTAAGTTCCATTGATAATTCAAACATGAATGGGGTTGCGTTAAAAAGTACTCTCTTAACTTGTTTTAGAATATATCATGAAAAGGATGCCTCGTTATCAAAACCAGTTCTCTGACTACTAGAACCACTGCAAACAGTTAAAAAGAGTGATTCCAGATCTAGTCTGCTGAGCAGCTGCTATTAAATTTTTCAATATGACGTGCCATTATTTTTTTACCATTCTTAGGCCATAACACACACACACAGTCTTGTGTTACACCCAGGTCTAAATTAATTGGATCTTCTACTGATGTTCAGAAAATATCATTTGTACCTTCTTTTTTTTTTTTTTCCCTCGAGGAGGCAACATTTGGGGATTGAGCTTTTCCATACAAGGACAATGCTCCTCCACTTTTAAGTGTGTCTTGTTATTGTTTCCACTAATCAACCAGACATGCATCATACCCATCTCTAGCTTTTACTTTGTAGTCCAATCTCCAGCTCATTATGTGCTCCAACTTTGCTACTAAGCTTCGACCTAACCAAAACAGAATACACAACAAATGCAAGATGAAATTTGGAAGTACGTACAGAAAAAAGGATCACATGTATTATATACAGATCATATTGGAGGTTCCCTTACAAATCAAAGCAGTGAAATGGTCATCCAGTGTAGGATAGAGCCGTCGGAGAAAAAGTTACATTTTAATACACCATGATTATGAAGTTGCTAGGTCAAGATTTTCCACAAGAAGGATTAATAATTTAATATACTCTAATGGTTTTTTGCAGATAGATTTAGATGTAAAAATGGCAAGTCATATGGAAATTAACTGATTTCAAAATACAAAACCAAATAATAATAAATAATTAAAAAAAAAAAAAGAGGAAAATATTGACATTCAAAAGTAGAGGTTACACTTCAAAATTTTCAATCCAAAACCTTGCTTTTACTCCATTGGTCTATGAAATAACATGTAGCAAGTTCTGCAAGGGAAGGTCTATTATACCCTTCTAATTTGCAGTTAAGTAGGAAAACTTATATGATACTGGACACATGAGAGTCAACTTAAGACAACTTAAGACAGAACATGAAGGGAAAAAAGGAAAAACACCCAACTATATAACAAGTTCAGTGAACACTATACAACTATCAAGCTCCCAAAAGAAAACTAGGATAATCCTCTAAATTCTAGCTTCTTATTCTCGACAACCAAATCAAATTTCAATCTAAGTTCTCATTAATATTTTGCTTAATAAATTTTTTACACATTTCCAAATTTTATGCACCATACTTTAAAATATGAGGAAGATCTATGCAAATAGTTCACCAACCAGGTTCTCAATTCAGAATCACATGGTTCTCACAGGCTGACACAGTTTTTTTAAATGGCACCTACGCAAGCTACTCATATAGCTTGTCCCGTTACTTTGTACACTAGAAAGATTTTTCAATAAACAGGGAATATGGAATTCAAAAAAATTACTTAAAATGCTGACACATAATTATCACTTTAAGATCACAAAATTTTATTGAAAAATTAGTTTTTCACTGAACAACAGTACTAAATCTACTCATTTTCTGGGTTAAAGATTAATTTTGAAATGGTGTAATTTATTTTCACTTTTTTGAGGATTTCAACAAGAAAGTAGATTTCAATAAAACTCAAATAGGTAGCCCATTTTTGGTCTGAAACAAAAAAAATAAAGAAGATTTTTGTACAAAACTCATGGAACTATCATGTCATTGAAGAACTTACAGCAATATTTGGGACCAAATTCACTGTAAGTATCAAAGCTGTTGTTGAACCCATTTCTCATAATCTCGTAGTAATTGTCGCAGGAGTAACGGTACAAGCCTGTCCAATAGAGCTTGCATCATTCTGTACAGCACCAGAATTAGCTCTCAGAATAGCATGCATGTAGCAGCTTCAAACAGTGATGAGTTCCGCAGAATTTGCAAGAAGATGTAATCCTCAAATATTACAAGGTGATAAAAAGTATCTAGTCAAAAGAGAACATGATGAATATCAGACAACGATGGTGATCCAGGACAGGATTGAGAGAACTCTTTACTTATCAAAAAATAAAATATAAAATAAGGATTGAGAGAATTCTTGCATTGCAAGAACAGCACAACAAGACTGACAATTGGTTTGTTAGCTAATATGTTGATAAAAAGACTATTATACTCCCAAAATGAGGAAAACACATCTACTTGAATAAAAAAAGGGTGTTTCAAACTTCAGGGTTGATACTTATGTTACCTAGAAAGCAAGCAGATCGTTCTAGTACATGGAACAGGAACAGAAACGTGGCACGCAGCATGCTCTAAAATATGATATGCTAAGGTTAAATTTGTATTAATTACAGTTTTAGAATTTAAAGTACTTCCAAAGCAATTTTTTAACAATTTAACATTAAATAAAACATAGTTTATTTGAAAATCATTAAAAAAACATTTATAGGAGCATGGCCCACTTTTTTTCATATTGTCTTGCCCAAACTCCATTTTTCCCGGATTTTCATTCACTATATTTGATATTTTTTTCCCTCCTTAGGTAACCTTTAAGGAAATAAATAGGAAAAAATTTTAGGATAGCATTGGATCACTAAATTTACCGTTTTTGAACATTAACTGTATCATGTTTGGAAATGTCATTCCAAAATCTAAATAGCTAAGCAAGGGTATTAGCATTTTCTGGTAACACTAGTTGATACCTATACTTCAGTACACAGTTGTTTTTAATCTTCATTGAATAAAAGTTTGCTAAACATATACTGCCATCAGTATGGGCCACTTCAAATTTATAATCAGAGAATTCAGTGCATAGTCTAGTATAAGATGGGTATCATGCAGTAAATTCATGTATACCTATCAGAATCCACGTGATATGAAGTATAATAGTATACCACATGGCAATAGGCCAACAGCTATTTTAACATAAGCAAGAGGACAAGTTTACCATCCTCAGAAAGTAGTAGTATAGAAAAAGCTTTTGACAGATTTCCTTTACTGAGCAGAATTTCACTTTTATGAATGATATCATCTGGCTTCAGCTATTACAAAGAAGAAGAATGTATAGTTCATCAAATGAATATTTTAATACTGCTTGGTTAGATGTTCAAACGATTGTATTATATAAATTTCTATTGTGATAGTACCTAATATCCATGTTTCATATATATACAAACATATATATATATATGTATCATTGTCTTTTAATGAAAACACAGGAATGTGGATATTTTACTGCATTTGAAGCCTGACCCTCAGCCCATCCTCATTGTTCCAAGACACGTAATTCGTTTCAATTGTTTTCTGGTATTTTGTTCTTTCTTCTGCATTCCTTCATCGAGCTTTCAATGCATATAGGAACCTATCACTCTAACCTCATACCCACAATCATACAGCTTGTACCAGATATACTTCAAGTCCAATATGAAAAGATTTTGACCAATTTATTTTGCACTTACAAGTTCAAAATATCAACCATCATATTCAAAATGAGAACATTGCCATTAATAAGCTAGAACGGCTTAGACGAACTGCAATAGAAGGCTGACCATCTTACTTTGGATACGGAACGCTTTTTAATTGATTAACGCAAAAGAATGGAGGGTTTGCATACAAAAATCAAGTTCAGACACTTCATGTATCATACATGAAGCAATACACGCCATTATTTGATCATAAGCCACCAAGGAACAAAATTTTCGTTTCTTTCCTTCGAAATGGGTGAAACGTTTCCGTTTCCTAAGTGACCAAAACGAAACATTAGTAAAATAATGAAATTCTAGTGTTTCCAATAATACACACCAGAACATAGTGAAATACATCAAAACACAACACAATATGCCAAAAGAATAAGTTGTTTTCAACACAAATTTAGAATTGTTCATAAATATTGTGCAATTTTAGTTTAAAAAACATGCAAAATGTTTTATTTTACTACATTAATATTTGTCACTTCTGAAATGTTTCCAAAACATTTCCATTTTTGTGCTAATTGAAACAGCACATCGAAACGAATTTTGATCCTTGTAAGCAACAAGTTCAAAAATTAAGCCATGTGGGCTCAATGTTGGGAGCATGTACGTGGGGAGAGACAAAGATAGCCTCTGTCAACCAAGGGGCAGATACAGTTTCAAGATGATGTATGTTTAAAAACTAAGGATAACTTGGAAGCTTTGAGTTCACAGAAACCCACAAACCAATTGCTCAAAATATTCACTCAAGATGGAATAAGACATGGTGCCCGTGCTCCCTATCAATGTCATAACTTTTTTTTTTTAGAGTTTTGCCCATTTCTTTTTCACTTGACTCTATTTCTAACAAATTCCTATCATGCTGCAAAGCAGCAGCATCTTTTAAAGAAAGACATAACAATCAGATAAATGGCCATTGGCTTAACGTCATAGACTAGATATACACCCATATACAGATGAAGAGGCTTCCCTTCATAGCATACAGATTATATATATAATACTCATTTGATTTTCCGATTACATGGGTACATACTGTTATGGTTTGCTCATCATTGAGCTGATTGACTTGTGCTATTTGCCAGACTTTTCTGTTGTTTGTATACAAAGAGTAGGAGACAATATCATTCACTAAAACTAATAGCCTTTAACTAATTCCGTAGTAAGTAACCGGCCGTAATATTAACTAGTCAAATTACTTACAGATTTCCAGGGCCCTCAACAGCAGATACTGGCAGCATGGTAAATGGCTGTGTGTAAATCTGTGTATAATGGATGAGGTCAATTAAATGATCAGCACACCATTAATTGTAATCAACAAGATCCAATGTTCAGTAACAAGCTCACGCAAAGATGCAAGTTAAATTGCAAGAGCAATAAACTATTCTCACATAGTAATACGTGCAATGGATAAAATAAGTAGCATATCTCACAAGATAAAACCTGGGAAAACCACAATCTATTTGTAGTATTCTGCATGCCTCAAACTTGCCTATGACTTGCTAAGAATCTGACCTGAAATTCGTTGAAAGGGGCTGATGCATTATTTAAAGTTTCTATAAAAGAAATGACTTGATTGGAAGACTCTAGAAACTTTGAACAAGCCAATTCAACTTAAATGATTGGTTTGTTAGGACAAATTATGTTTAAAAAAATATCTTATATGACGGAACTCCAGAAAATCCAATGTGAGTACAGGATTTGGAAGGCGCCTAATAGGAGTGCCTGAAGGAATTTTAAGTCACAATCAAGATTTTTTTTGCTTTTTCGGTCACACTGGTTGACACTCCACAGTTCACCGAACAAAATATTTACAAGATTCCCTTTCCAATTAAACTTATTGTCAACTCAGAAGTCAGGCTTTTAACTGACTCAAGAAGAAAACAAAATTGATAATGAAAGTCATATTATAGCACGAAATATTCTGACCTGAACAGTAATTATCTGCATACATGCGTACAACTTCATTCAAACACCTGTTAGTATGAAATATACAAATTTTGCAACAACTGAGTTTGCACTAATTAATCGCCTCTAAAGTTTCTTGTTGGCTAATCATTGTCAAACTTGCTCGGTTCCGCTATCGGATAAGGAGGCAATCACACATGAACAAACCAAAATTTTCGGTAGTCCCCTCCCCGGCGGTTGTTACTAAGGGGGTACTCCGAATGTTTACCACTGGAATGGATGGTAAATAGAGACTTCCAAATTAGGCAACTTTAATTGAGTGTTTCAACTGGGATGGCATCAGTGTAGGTTGTGCAAGCTTTAAATTTAAATATGAACAATCAAATCATCTTGCCCAAGGTTATAAGAATAAACCGTTATGCACAATGCAAAGACCAGCATCCAAGGAAATAAATTGCATACATTGGGTTTTGTGGACCTGCCCCAGCCTCAAATTTGTGTGTGATGATCCAAGTGTATATCGAGTAATAATCTTTATTGATACTAAAAGGAGAGTAATAACCTCAAGAGTGAGATTCAACTTTACATCAACATCCAAAAATGGTTCAGAGTCATACATGTCCCACGTTATGTGATTTCTCATTGATGCTGCATGTTAAAAGCAAAGAATCAAATGCAAACTTCTTAGAGCATATAAGCTAATTTTAATCGTGCATCACTATGTGTTTGCTTGAAACAAAACGTAACCGTTATGTAGTGATGCAAACCAGGAAAAATAAAAGGATTTCGACTAAATCTCAGAATGTACCTGAAAAATGGTCATTCTGGCGTTCCATAACTTCTGAACCCTTAAACTGCAGCCATGTTCAGAACACATAAATAACCAAACAAAAATCTTTATAGGACAATTTCCTAAAAGCCATCAAATACATGCTCACATGAACAATCTTTGGATACAGGACTCGCAACATCAAACTCCAACACAATGAAGGTTGTATCCTCAATTAAAAACATTAAAACTGGGATTTGTCCTAAAATTAGATATAACTTCATCTTAAACCAAAATCATCTGTAATGTGACCTGAAGTCAAGCATAAGGTCTCGTATTTCTAAAGTTATCCATAAATTTCTATTGTTATTATCAATATATAAATATATGACTTGATTGAAACTACCATACCACATTCCTGCAACATTCTTAGTCAACTTAGAATCGATCACATAGCTTGGCCTACATCTCGAAGTCCTTTTTTTCTTGTTAGCCTTGAATACTTGAACCCATGTTTCTCTAGTGAATCTACTAAAATGGGAGAAATATATCTGCCCTTTCAAGTATTTACAGGGGTTTAACTGTGATTTTCTAACTTTCTTCACCTATTGATTCCTAAACTAGTGAACTTTATCTTTCACCTCTACTACCATGTCAGACAATTTCTGTATAACTAATCTCCCTTTTATCTTCAACTTCAGCTTCAGTCACCTTCTCTGCATCCAGGTGATCATCGTACTTTCATACACACTTATTTTACTACATGTCCTGCCTCAAATACAGTGCCCTTTCTTGGTTCAGAAGATAGTTGTTTCAAGAAAATCTTGTTCGACAACATTCACTTATGCAGAAGTTTAAGAGGTGAGTTGCAAGTTATACAGCGACAACGGCTCCATACCTGGGATTAAGGCAACCCAGTGACACACCAACCACGCCCCTTCCCTTTCTCCGATCATAAAGCCCCCTGATCCCTTTATTTTGCTTTCATCCTCCCCGAATAAGTAAGGCCCCACTCTTTCTAATTCAAAGGAAAAAAAATGGCAAAGCACCAGTTTTGAAGTGCGAAGGCCCCACCCCAAAAGAAAAAAAATGCAAAATAAAATTAACAAGAGGAAAAGAGAAACCAGATCTGAAGACAGCCAGTTATAGTGGACTCAACTACAATGTTCAAATATACAGCCTCCTTTAAGAGATTTAATCCCATACTTCTTCATTGCATGTAACTGTTCATTCTAAATAACAATTGCAGTTTTGGTTACACGTCCATCATCCTAGATCCCATTTTCTTCACTGAAATTTCAGGTTAACAACAAAAAATGGTTTCCTAATGATAGTCTTTCAAAACTGATTTTAGCTTTCAAAACCTTGATCAAGTGGTAATACACAATTAACATAGAGAAGCATGATTCTGAAATTTTGAATCCGGGAATAATCAGAGCTTCAGGCTGGTTTTTTTCCTTTTCTTTTGGGATTTTTTTTTTTTTTTTTTGGGTTGTTGGGTTGGGGGGGGGAGGGCGGCGATTTTTGGACTACTTAGGAAAATCATGAGGCTGACTTTGCAGGAAAAACTAATATCAGTTGATATGCAGGCAACTGTAAGCATTGTGAACCTGACATTAGAGGCATTTTTAATGATATTCGAACCATTAGGGTAGTTAGATGCAATGACACAAGTGCCTCCTATATGCTTACTAATGCATAGTATGTAGACCACTAGTCCTGGCAATATATATTCCCTGTTATTTAGTTATTAAATACATGAACAATTGAACAATGCAATGCCAGTTCACTTAGCTCTGTGGCAGTTTATCTACTCTTTTTGAAACTTGTAGGCTTGTAGCCGTCACTTGAGAAACCATAATACTGTAGGAAACCTAAAAGCATCCAGAAATCATCAATTGTTGGCTTCCTACTGGCAAAGATTTAGTGTACTGGAGAAACCCCACGAAATTTTCAATTGTGAAACAAGGCTTTTGAGTATCCCAAAACGTTAATTTGATTCTTTCTGCTAATGTCTATCTCTGTCCTTCTCTTGATGGTAACATGTTTAATGCTCGCTTCATTTTGTATTATAAATCTAGTCAATCAAAAGCACAGAAGCATCCGCATATAACCCAAGCCCGACTGTTTTCATGCCAAAGAATATATAACAAATAAACTGCCATTTTCCATTACTTAAGATAAACTAGAATCCAGAATCTCTACCCACAAATAATATAAGCAAGTTTTTTCTCCCCTTGTCCCTTCCACCATAGGAAAAAGAAAAGGAAAGAAAGAGAAAAGTCCCTGATGTTCAACATAAAATTGAAGCTCACCTTGCAGGACAACATCTCAACCATACAATCTTCATCCGTTGGGGTCACTCGTAAGTCCAACACAGGGGCCACTTCAAAGTTCAGAAGTTGAACTCTTGGCAAGGTACACCTGTATAGAAAACCATTCAGAAAGCAAGGGACAATTGTTTCTACCTTCTTTTACCAATAATATATGCAATAAAGTCCTCAATCCAGTGTTTCTAACAGCAATAGCACGATTCAAGGCATTGACACTCTACAGGTAAGGCTTTTCAATTTCACATACATAGGTGCTAAAGTTAACATAAACAAATATATATGCATGTGTTTATATATGCACATAGCATAGTTGATACATGAGTATGATTAACTTTATAAAGGAAATATACAAAAATAGCGAAAACAATCAAATAACAAAGACAAAAAATGAAAATAAATAATGAAAACAGGCAAAAGATGTGCCATAAAACTAGTAAAATAATTATTTTAACCACAAGAACAATTGATACACAAATGAATTATTCTAATCACAATTATAAATAAATATAAATATTATCTAAATTACAAAATAACAATAGCAAACTTAGATGAAACATTTGTCGGCAGAGGCACGTAGTCATATCCATAAGAGTAGTTTGACCCCTCCAAGTACATGGACCGGTGCAACAAGTTAATGACATTCTACTCTCAAGAATTCAACTAACACTTCCCTGCAAGTGTGCACTCACAATGGGAGGTCTGAAGAACAAATCTTTGTAATCCCAATAATCAAATAAAAACTATAATTATAAAAACCAAAACTGAAAATTCATAATGAGGTATTATCCATCTTGGTGACTGAATAGAGAAGGGAAAGAGAGACTGAATATTGAAGGGAGAGAGAGGAATGTTTCTCTGTATCCTGTAGAAGTAGCCCATTACCCCTTATAGACATGAGAATGAATAATGGCATCTAATGCAGCATCTTAGTGACAAATAATAATGTTACACCCCATGCACCAAACAGTCATCTCACAATAATGACACCAAACTCCTCCTCAAATTAAATTTATTTATCAATGTGTATGAATGGCTGGATATTAAAGTCCCACAATATCTCCAAGTAATATTGTATTGAACACCAAATCCACATTTTGTATTTTGAAAACACTTCTAAAATCTCAACAATCCCCCACATATTTCAAAACACAAATATAAAAAATAAACCTTAGATAAACTCGACCAAGAGACACGACCATCTAATGCCTTACGGCAATGTCTTTTTTTACGATGAACCCATACTGAGGATAAACAAGCTAGGGTTACAGAAAACTGGTGAAATATAAAAAATTCTACGAACCAAAATCTTTTCGGTGTAACATGGTTGAACCTGTCATCCACATTAGACCCTCTAATATGAGCTTTTCCTAAGTGAGTGGTGCTAAGTGGCCATGCACCCTAGCTAGATGCTCATGAATGCTCTAAAGAACGTGCCCAAGCTCTCATATGAAGCTGCACCACCTTAAATTTATAGGCTATGGACCCATTAGAAATATAAAGCTCAACCTTAAACACGACAATTTGCATTTTCACATAATACATAGGGATGGGAACTCGATGGAAAATATGGCGGTATTTATAATCACCAAGTGACTTATTATTATCCATAAGAACTTACTTCATAGAATCTCCATTCATGTAAGTTGGATTCTCATGCATTCTCAACCTAGGAACTGAGGCAATGCATTCTCTTCAAAAGAAACAAAATAAAAACAAAGAGAAAAATATTTGTAATTTCCCTCTGTCGTGGAAATTAAGATGAGATTCAATGAGAACAATATTGTCCATCCACTACGAAAGCATAACACTCATCAAAAAGAAAACATTTGTGAATCACAGGCCATCAAGCAATCACATGTTGAACTACAATTCAAATAAACCCTTGATAAGGTTTTTAATAAATCCACTAATGGTGATGCTAGAAAACTCCTCAAGGTTTGTAAAAATCCACCAAATATTTAGAATTTCTAAACCCCGAGAAATTTTTTCGTCCAAAACTGAAGCCAATCCCAATTTTTTTTGTGATGACGTGGAGAACCTGTCCAAGGCAGGGCCTTTGAGACCCACCCCTATCAAGTACACTCCTCGAAGACTGGCAAACACTCACAATCCACTAGTCTCGAGTAGGCATAGATTGGTTAAGGAGGCAGCTGCCCTTATAGTAACCGACACTAGTGTAGAAAGTATCGTCCAAGAATGCTTCATGTAAACTAGAGTACTCGAAGTCGGGTAGAACTAACATTGCACAATTGGTACACTTTTGCTTCACGCTCCTTCTCAACTAAGCATACCTGGGTGGGGCTTTTACACATGCCTAATATCAAGAATTAAGCATTCTTGATGGTGGCAAGATTATATCCCTTGACCTCCCAAAAGAAAGAGCAAGGCTCTGGCCAAATGGGCTAGCCCAGTTGGTTAATCACATCACAAAATATTTCTCAAGGTTTGTAATAAATCCCCTAAATGGTGACATAAAAAATTCCTCTTTAGGTCAAAAATTTTAAACCCAAAATTCATCCTTGTCTACAAATTAGGAAAGAACACTAAACAGTCGCACAACTTGCTTATTTTATCCTAGCTTTTCTATTTCAAAATGGCGGCAAACCTAAGATTCCTTGTAGTGAACATAATAAAGTTAGAAGGTGCAAAGAGGCCCAAAAACAGTTATAACTTCCATCACCACTCTGACGATGAGCTCTTCTTATTTTCTATAGGTCTAGCAACAAATGAGATGGAGTACGTTTGGCCCCTAAAGTGTATTCATGTGGACACTCATCTTTATACTGTACATGTCTAACAATTGCTATGTTGAAACCCACACACCTAATTGAATAGCGCATCCATAAGTTTCCAGTTAATATCCAATTCAATTTCAAGCAAATTCATATCTTCCACGATGAATATAAAAGAAAAAGAGGAACCGCATTGCATGGGATGTCTAGGTAAATTGCCATCAATTGAATGACTGAAGAAAGGAAATTGGAAAAGATGAACTGCACCTGTACATATTAGTATCAAGGGACTGAAAACTCTGCAGGGCGTTTGTGTTCAAGATTGCTTCAATCCCAGATGGGTGGCACAAAAATTCACTAATATGATAAATCCTCTTGCCCCCACCGCCGTCATTATAATTTGGCAACTTAACACTATCCTTCTTTGTTGCAGATAACTTTGCTCTTTTCACATTTGAATATGATGACTCTTCTTTACTTACTATGATAAAACTGATTTTCCTGCTGAAAGAAATTTGAATTCAAGGCAGCTGTTGTGAAATGCAGCAGAGAATAAAAAAGACAAAAACAAATACAATAAAACATGAATCATGTCAAATAAAACAATGAAATTTAGCCAGAACCCGTACAATTAAAAAATTGGGAAGTTAAATGTTTTTATTTGGCACCCAGTGAGAAGTTACATGGAACTTTTCTTTTTCCCTTTTTTTTTTCTTTTGTTGAGGGGAGGGGGGAATAGATTACCAAACAAAAGTAGCCTAATTAAAAATTAAAAAAAATTAAAATAATAGAGTACTAAATATTTAATAGAGTCCTAAATATTATAGACTAATTTCCACATATTGTGATTAAACATCTGTTTAGGCAACAAAACATGCACCAACCACACGCCCCCTGCTGACTCAAAGCGAGTGAGAGAAATTCCAGAAGAAAACAATAAAAAAAATTGTCATTTAAAAAATCGAAGTATTGCAGTTTCAAATTCAAATGAAGAAACAAAAGAGAACAATAATTGAAGGAGATCAAAGATAATTCCCAAAAGAGAGAAGAAACTCCAAAACAATACAGGAAAAAAAATAGAAGGGTGTCTGGTAGTAATAAGAAATTTACCTTGGGTTGATTAACTTTTGGAAAGCATAGAATGGAAATATGGAAGACCCATATTTAACTGCCCTCATCAGTACTGGAAGAATCACTCCTGCATGCTCCCCTACATGCACAAACAAATATCAGTCAATTCCATAGTATCTGTATACGCGCGCGTGTGTGTGTATATATATATGTAATTATATGGGAAATGAAGAAATGAAAACAAAAGGAGATATCAGGAGAAGCTAAAATAAATCCAGTTAAAGCATATGTAAAAGCAATTACACCAATGGTATGAAGTTTCTAAATCAAAGATAAATCAAATCAAACAAATGAAATATATTATGTTTGTATACACATACCACGACTCCTAAATAAAGAAGAACTTTCAGAGCACTACGGTAGCACTACCAGCTCTCTCTCTCTCTCTCTCATCCGACCACTGGAATTGTAAATTTGTAAGCAGGACGAGAGAGCGTGGAAAGCTCCTCCTGGAATTACGGAAATACCACTACTAACGGAGAATGCTAAATGCCATATGTTATCAGACACTCAGTGCAAGCCACGTAGCGAAGTAAAGGACCTGGAGGAGAGGAGAGGAGAGGAGAGGAGAGAAGAGAGGGCACAAAAATTTGTGACAGAGGCGAATTTTGAGAGAGAGAAAAAGCGCTTTATAGGGCTAATTGAAATAGCGCTTCTTGAAAATCACTCCACTCGTAAAATTCAAGCTCTCGTCGGTGCCCGATTCTCCTTTACTACCGCCGAAGGTATCGAAAACCGAGAACCAAACTCCTCCGTTGAACCACACAGAGGAAACCCAGGAACAAAAGCCAGAAAACCCAGAAGGAAGAGAAGAAGACTTTGACACCTATCTCGATAAATCCCTTCAACGGATAGAATTGTTTCTCTCTCTTTTGGGTTTAAACCAATCCTCTGCCTTGAGCTCTTGGCTTTCGTCGGCCGCGTTTCTGCTGACTGCCGTCGCGCTTCCGGTGGTTGTGCTTGACGTGTGGAGCTGTTCCAGTTACGAGAAGTACCAAATTAGGGATTTTAGCTCGACATCATTGTTTCGTAGGCGTGTTTAGCCGCTGTGTCCCTGCTTTGCCTTTCGTACAACCTGCGTGCGCAAGCATGGTATTCGGAAATTTCCCGTTGTTGAGGGAGAGATCGCGGTAGAGGAAGAGCTGAAGGACGGAGAACCAAGTGAGGGAAATGAGAGTGAGAGACTGAGAGAAGAAAAGCGTATTTTTTTCTTTTATCCTTCCCCAATTGCTATACATAAGGTGAAAAATAAAAAGAAAATGCCTCATTTTAAAAAGCATTTTCACTAAAAATGTGATTTCAAATGATCTGAGTTGTTGAATTTATCTTCTTTTTTTTTTAATTCAAGGCAAAGACATTCACACACACCACATGTAAACTTAACATCTATCGCGATATAGAGTTCACAACTCAAGCAACTCGTCAAAAATGAAAAGTTAGGAGAGAGCCTAAATACCCAATCTATTAGAAGTTATCAGTTGATGTGGAAACATAAGCACACATAAGGCTTTTTCTTTTAAATTTAAGGCAAAGACACTCACACACACCACATGCAAACCCAACATCTACTGCAGTATAGAGTCCACAACCCAAGCAACTCGTCAAAAACGAAAAGCTAGGGGAGAGACTAAATACCCAACCTTCTAGAGTTGTTGAATTTCAAATGGTGCAGAATATGAATTTTTAAATTAAGTTAAAACAACACACAGATTCAATATTTTTATCAAAAAATAACAAAAAAATTAGCCTATCATTCATCTTTGGTAAGACATTAATTTGCTCATACATACATACATACATACATACATAAATATGAGATCTCTACAAAAGATACATGAAAAATTACATTAAGCCAAACTTAATGAAACCATGATTTATTTGTTTTTCTGTTGATTAAAAAATTATTTCTTGTACTATAAAACAAAAAATGTACCCAAAATGAGGTTTTATTTACGACAAAATTTTAAGATATGTAATAACAAAAAAAAAATATATTTTGGCATAAAAAGGATCCTAGCTAACATAATTTAGTGGGTAAAGACTTTTAATTGAATTTCGCTTTTCTTTCCAATTAAAAAGTTATGCCTAAGAGGAGGTTGATCTTAAATTGCTTTTCATGAGCTCGCATTCTACGTATCCGTTTAAAGTTTAGACATCTTATAGCCAAATAAAAAAATAAAAAATATTTGAAACTTAACTTAGATTCTTTCCCAGCCGTTACCTATACAATTATTTAAATCATAAATAACTATACTCTGTTAGAAGAATTCTCAAAGTCCAAAGTTTGTACTCACGCCGATCAATTAGTATGAAGCAAATGATTTTGATCACGCTAAATGCCCGTCAGTTCTGAGAGGATAAGCAAAAATTCTAGGTCCATTATTACTCATTTTGTAAATCGGCTTGCTATCTGATCACTTTTCAGCAACCCATGCACACTAGTAGCCGAACTATTCTGCCATGCCCAAGAACCTCCATACCAAAAACAAAGACAGGCGCCAGTCTTCCAAATAATGAAGTCTTAATTCCAAGTAATACCAGTAAGAATAACGATGAGGACGAAGAATAACAGGATGGAATCAGACAATTACAGAAAGGGTTTTTTGCTTGGCCGATTAAAGGAGGCACCTAAATTTTTAACTCTTCTTCAAACCAACTGAATCACCCTTAGTTTAGCACTCCAGCTCCTGTGGTTCAATCTCTCTTCCTCGTCAGAAGGTGTTATGGGTCTCTTTGTGAGGATTGCTCCATTCAACCCTTGTATCCTCCGCCTAATCCATGCTTCTTTATCATCGCTGTCGTCATTAATTTCTCTCAAATCCCACGAGCTTCTCTCTTCATCTTCGTCACCATCTCCACCTTCATTTCTGCCCCTGTTAATGATGTTGAGAAATGTTTGTTTCACAATCCTGTCCTCCAAACTGTGGAAAGAGATTACAGCAAGCCTACCCCCAGGTGCGTGGCAATTGAAACAAGCATAAAGAGAATCTTTAAGCGTGTTGAGTTCATCATTAACTGCTATCCTCAGAGCTTGAAATACTCGCGTTGCTGTTTTTATCCAGCCTTGGCTCCCACCTGTTACAACTAAAGATAATTTATCCATCAACCTTGACAAGAGTATACATAAATTTGTGCTATTAGCACTTGGACAGTTCACATGTGGAGATAATTAAGAAGACAGAGAATGGCATCACAAGAGTTGCAAGCAAGAGGTGTTTGAACTGGTCAACAATAGTTAGATTTTGTTAGAAGGGATATATGGAAAGGAGAAGGCAGAACGAAACTATGAAGTAGAAAAGGAGAGAAGCCCACCTTTTATCCTGGAAGTCGAATTCCAAATAAGATCTGCTAGTTCTCCAGTAGTGTGTAATCCACCCTTTTGACGGGCCTTAACAATCTTATTCTGAAGGGAGTACCAATTGCTTTCCACCCCATACTTGTGCAGGATTCGGCCCACTTCAACATCTGGCCAAGAATCAAGAATTTAGTATGTCTTCCGCTTTAAGAATTGCCTGTCATATCCCTGTTCCAATCAGCTAATTGAGAGAAATATAGGGACTTTCTGCTGCAAGCAAGCGGAGGAACACAGATGTCAACAGAAAAAATGTTTCAGTCCACTTCCAAACAAGGGCATAATATCACAACGAAAATATAAGCCACAGGATAATATAAAAGAAAATTTCTAAACAACAAAAGAAAAGAGCGAGAGAGAGAGAGAGTGAGAGAGAGAGAACCATCACAAGGATTTAGTTAACTAGTTATCAGACAAGTTTGGGTCAGTATTAGTGGACAGGGGAGAAAATCAAGTGGCTGTTCATCTATTAGAGTGATAATACACTGTATCACATGCAAAGATAAGCATTTTCAAGTAGTCAAATGAGCTAATTGGAAAGTCCCCAATACTTGTTGGATGGCCCTTGGTGTACAATGAAGGCATATCCTACACAACTAATTTGAACCTAAGAAGCACAGACACGGATACGACACGCTGACACGGTAATTTTTAAAAAATGTAGAACACGACACGGTAGGAACATTGCAAAAATATATACATTTCTTTATTTTTATATTAGTGTTAACCCGTGCGATGCACAGAAGTCACGAATCTTACAATTTAAAATAGAAAGATGTTTTGTGTCATGAAATATTAAGCGTTACAATAAATAAATAGTTAATATTAATGACAGTTCACCTCCTTGTGTTTATGTGTATGCCAAATCAGTCAAGACAATTATTCAAATTCTCCTATTCACATACACCTGATTGCATAACTCTGAACGTTATGGAGAAAGTAGACTTAGGTAAGGGAATTTGGAAATCTAGTGAAATTTGGTTAGAAAATGACATTCTAAGCATGATTAAATTTTAGCCAAATTATATAATTTTGGTGAATTTGCAATTTAGAGTTTTCTTACCATGCCATTTTAGGATATTTTGTGTTAATTTTCAATTTTGTCTAGATTATTTTGGAATGTTTTCTTAAGTTTCTAGTCTCCAAATCTAAGTTTAGTTAGATTTGGTATTTCTTTTATTTCCATAGTAGAATAGATTGTTCTAAGGTTGTACTTATGCACTTTCCATAGCAGAATAGATTGTACTTAATGTTTTTTTTTCTCAGCATAAAAGAGGAAATAAGAGAATTTACACCCAACTTCTTTATTACTACTACGACCACCACCACCATCAATAATCATAGTCTTCATGCCCCAAGAAAAACTTTGACTATTTCTTGTTCTGTTATTGAAAGCTCTTCACAATCAACAAAACCCAGACAACATAACCTAATAAAAAAATAAGTACCATAGTTGAATGTTAGTCACCATAAAATCAAAATCACTTGTTAACTCAAACAGAAAAGGATCAATCAAAATAAAAAGACATATGATTAATTAAAGAATATCAAAACTATCAAAGTTCAAACAACAAAATTACACAGATACATGCGGACTTGAAATATTGCAAAAAAAGAAAGAAAATACACTTAAGGACAAGAAAGTCCAAGAGAATATGTTCTTCAATGTTCTCTCAAATATTGTCAAAGGAAAAAATGGGAAAGAAAAGGCAAAAAAAAAAGCCTGTGAGATTAAAGCCAAAAAAATGGAAAAAGAAAACTCAATCATTTGAATTCTTAACAAAGACTTCCAAGAACTGTGTTGGGTTCCAATCATTGAAATTTCATTTGCTATCTTGTAACAACAACTTAAAAAATAATTCAAGCGAGATCATAAATTGTTCAAAGTTAAAAATTGCACTAATATTTAGTTGAAACTCCAAACTTAAAAAAAAGATTTGGAAAAACAATAGGATTGTCGTCCAGTCCAGCATCAAACTATATCAATCATAGGTGAGCATGCATAAATGTCTAACGTAGTAAAAGAAAAAAGTTATGAAAACACGGAAAGAATGAGAAGAAGATAAAGAAGAATATAGATGGAGAGCAACCAAAAAAAAAGAAGCAAATTCTTAGCTCAACGTGAAGAAGAAAAAGAACACACACAGATATCTATGGCCTATGGGTTCCTTATTTGTATTAGGAAAACATTTTAGGAAATGATTTGTTTTATAGTATTAGAGAATGTTAGGAATGTTAATTGGAGAGAGATTTTTGGGATTTGAGAGATATTTTAGGCATGGTATTATTTAATGGAATAATAAGAGTAAACTTGTACAAAATCACAAATATATAGTATAGAATTGAATTTCAAATTTTAAATTTAGGTGAGATTCTAAATTTTAAAATTAAAAGTGAATCATCCATATACACTCCTTTTTGCCATCTTAGTTGGGAATCCACATTATGATCAACATTCATTTTCGGTTCACCAACAAAAAAATAATAATAATATATATTCTGTATATTCATATCACTATCAAAGGTCAAGCTTGATGACCACTAAAAAAGCCAAACAATATCCTCTAAGACTGCGGTCGGCCACCGGAGTATAGAGAGAGAATTTTCAAAATTTTTGTAAGATTTTTCTTTATCAATTAGACAGAAATTTTGGGAATTGATTATGTAACCAATTATTAATGAGAGTAATTTTAGGAATATGGAGAGATCTAAGGAGGGATTTAAGAATCTATTTAATTTTGGATTCCTTTTATAGTATTAAATATTCAAAAATAAGAGAAATTAGAATGGGAGAGGAGGGGGACCAGGTGGTAGGAGAGAGATAGAGAGGGAGTGTGTTTGACAGGTTTGAGATTAGTAGATATGCCACATGGCAATCAAGATTATGATAATTTTCCTAACAATTAACTTCTTTCATTTTTTTTTTTTTTTTTGTGTTTTCTTGTCAAAATTTTATTATTTTAATTATTTTCTACGAATAATTTTTAGTTTAATTATTTGTTTCTTGTCTTTTTTTTTTTTTTTTTTTTTGCTTTCCTTATAAGAGAGGGATAGAGGAGCTTAATTGGTTGGAGGAGCTAGGTGTGCCACATGGCTTCCTAGTATTTTAAGTTTTTTGAAAATTTAGAGATGAATTTTTAGAGGCCTGTGAGAGCTTAGTACATTTGCATGTAGTATAGTATAGATATATATATATATATATATATATATATGTATAAAGAGATAGAGAGAGAGTGAGAGTGCTAACTGCCATTGTTTTCCTCCGTGGCAAGGCTGCACCAGTTTGCTCAGCTACTATAGTGAAAGATTATATATGGTATGGTCGACCGGTATGTGGTAGGGTTTTGAGGTAGAGAGAGAAAGAGAGAGATTCTGGTTTCTATAGATTAGTTTTTAGGGTTTTTTTTTGCTTCTCTATTTAGGAAAGGGCGGGAGGGAGGGAGAGCTAGATTTCTATTTCCTTTAGTGCTTTGTTTTTGGTTTCCATAGATTAGTTTTTTCATTTTAGATATTTTTTTTGTTTCCTTGGCAATATTTATCATTTAATATTTTTCCATGATTATTTTTTTGTTTAAGTATTTATATTTTTTTTCCTTTGTTTCCTTTGTAAAAGAAAGAGAGAGGAGTGTGATTGGTTAAAAGAGCTCGGTGTGCCCCGTGGCGTCTTAATATTTTAGGTTTTATGAGAATTTAGAGTTGGATTTTTGAAGGCTTGAGAGCCTCCCACTACATTTGCATATATATATATATAGTATAGATGTCTTATATATTCATATTATAATCAAGGGTAATCAATAAGTGCAAGAAAATGCTAAATAAAAACCAATCAGCACAAAAAAAAAAAAAAAAAGGAGCTGCAGCAATCATAATCAAAGAGAAAAAAATGTATCAGCAAAAAAAAAAAAAAAAAACAGAGCAGCAGCAAACATATTTAGAGAGAAGAAAATGTATCAGCAAAAAAAAAAAATAGAGCAGCAGCAAACATATTCAGAGAAGAAGAAGAAGACGAGGAAAATGAATCAGCAAAAAAAAAAAAAGAAAAGAGCAGCAGCAAAACAATAAGAGAATCAGCAAAAATTAGCAAAATCAGCGCAAAAAAAAAAAAAAACAGGGCAGCAAGAATCATAATCAGAGAAGAAGAAGAAGAAGAAGAAGAAGAGGAGGAAGAAGAAAATGAATCAGCCAAAAAAAAAAAAAAAAACGGAGCATATTCAGAGAAGAAGAAGAAGATAGCACAAGAAGAAGATTCGCAGAAGAAGAAGAAGAAGATGCAGAGAGAGAGAGAGAGAGAGAGAGAGAGAGAGAGAGAGAGAGAGAGACATACCTAAAGATTAAATCTTTTCTTTGTCTTTTCTTCTTCTTCGATTCCTTCTCCTTCTACAGTAGCCAACAGGTAAGTTTTTCACTTTAGGTTTCTCTCTCTCTCTCTCTCTCTTTTCTGTCTCTCTTTTTCATTAGAAGTCTGATGTGTTATTTTTAATTAAAGAGAAAATTTAAGTTTTTATAATTACAAAGTGACCCCCCATTTTTTTATTTTTATAATTACACTTGAGCCCCCGCCGTGTACCTAGCGTGTCCAAAATAGGACACGCGTGTCCAAGCCGTATTCTAGAAGTGTCCGAGGTAAAAAATAATAATAATAAATTAGACACGGCACGTGGCGTGTCCGACACGTGTCCCACGCGTGTCCGACACGTGTCCCACGCATGTCCGACACCAGTACATTGCCTCCGGGGAAATGTCCATGCTTCCTAGATTTGAACTATTCGCACTGACAATGAATACGTATACAACTCCTGAATTAGTCCTATAACTTATAACATATGAATCTAAAGAAAACAATACAAGAACTCCTTGGCAGCATCAACAAAAATGATAGAGAATTGCTGTATTTGATTTGGTCCATTACATTATTCCACACAATAAAATGTGCAACCAAGGTGTCAAAAAAAATATTATCATACCTATCAGCTCTAGACAAACAAGGAAAGAAAACAATCAAAATAAATGTACAGTGTGGGTGAGGGTTACTAGGCTGCTAGGATGAGCTGGCTGAGGAAGGCCCTCTAGGAACCCCGTACCCAGAGGAGAAAAACAGTTGAGGCATTCCTAGTTAGAAAGATAGAGAGTAGAAGTAGAGATTGGTGGCTTAGCCCAAGAGGTGAAGTGTAACATCCTAGATCTTGCATTCCATCGTATGCCTTTAAATGTGTTTTGTGTGCTTAATTATACTTATAGTTGTGAAATGAGTACATCTTGATTACTTGAATTGAGTAAAATTGTATAATGCCTATATTTGATTAGGAATTTTTCATAATTGGTGAGAATTGAATATTTCATACTATAGACATGTTCAAATACTCTAATCAAGGTTCTTAATTAGGTTTATTTAATGTTAATTGTATTTTGGAATACTTTTGTGAAAAGTGATTTTGATTAGGGAAACTTAATCATGATTAATTAGACTAATAGTTGTTTAATTAGGGTTAAGCATTAAGGATTAATTAATTTAAAGCTTGATTAATTAATTTTTAATCATGATTAATTTGTTAGACTAAGTATTAGTGGGAGAGTATCACCTCACATGAGGGACACCCTCATCTCTTTCTTGAGGGACATGTGTCTCTTATCCATATTGTCTTGCAAATTGCAAGACATGTATGTGTGTGTGTGTGTGTGTGTGTGTGTGTGTGTGTGTGTGTGTGTGTGTGTGTGTGATGCTTCTAACATGTGAAAGAAAGAGAAGAGGGAGAAGTAGAAAGGAGAAGGAAATTCTGCAGAAAAAGAAAACAAAGAAGAGAAGAGTGCTTGGTTAGTAAGAAAGTAAAGCAAAAGCTAAGGAAAAATCTAGAAAAATTGCAAAAGCTTGAGACAAGGTAAGGAATCTTAATACTATGATTGTTTTCATGTATTAAATTGATTGATACATTTAGAAAGACCTGTTTCATGCTCTTGGAAGTATGGAATTGAACTATAGAATTAGAGACTTCAAGTTAGAGACTTAAAATCCTTTGTAATGTTCATGTTTTGATGTTTGAAGTCTTGTTTGAGACTTTAAAATCACATTCAAGACCTTAGGAGGCTTAGGAATGTGTTGGATTAGTTAGGAGTTACTTAAAATCCTATTTTCAGACGCATTATTTTTGGACCAATGTAGCAGAATGAGCGTGCCAGTGTGGGCTGAAGTGCGCCTATTGGCGGGGCTCATTGGAATAAGCGTGCCAGTGTGGGCTGAAGTGCACCTATTGGCGGGGCTCATTGGGATGAGCGTGCCAGTGCGAGGTGAAGTGCACCTACCACTAGAATGAGGGTGCCCATGCAAGGTGAAGTGCACCTATTGGCAGAGCTCACTAGAATGATTTTTATTTGCATTAGAATTACCCTTCCTAGTGGGTTCTACACGTGTAAGAATCAAATCAAGGGCTTCGACTCCTTGTGCCCAAAGGGTGTGAATACATAATAAGATGTGGAGTTTATTTTGAAGTATGAATATCTTATTATAATGGAAATATGAATGATTCTCCACTACTTCAAAGAAAAACTATTACTCTTATACTATGCTTTTGAACGACAATGCTTTATGAATTGTCTATGGAATTAATTGAAATATATTTCTTGTATCTATTGCATTCATTGGACTTTGCTCATACTATGAATTAACATCTCTGGAAATGTGAAGTAGGACCATACCTGGAGATGTTTTTGAAAGTTTGCTTGAAAGCATGTTTCGGAGATCAATGCTTCTGTTTTGTGAAGAGGAGAGCATTCCACTTTTCAAGCTCTAGACCTTATGTGAATAATTGAAAAAGGTTATCTTGTATATATTGTACTTGTATGGCCTTGGGATAGGCCCAATGGTTTGTAATAATCCTATGTATATGGTTTTGGCTTCTAATGTGTTGGAGACGTAGGCACTTGCTCTGAAGCTCGGTTTTGAATGCACAATACTATATTATGTTTACGCTATTATATATATTATGGATGAATGCATAGGTGATCAACCTATTTCATGTGTTAGGCCTTTGGTAGCTATGCCATTGGCCGATCATGACTTTAATCCGCATAAGTGGGGTTTGGTGACATAAAGTCCTCCTGTTAACCAGTCATATGCCTAGAGTTGAAGAACTCCCATTTATTGGAGAGCTCGACTTGGGGGGCTAAGTTTGCCTGTGATCAGTTGAGGACAGTTGACCCATCCTCCTCAGCTTGAGAATTCAGAACCAAGACAACTTCTGCAACATTGAATGCGTCAAAGGTGGTTGAGAAGTACAGCTAAAGGCTGCAGAGGATCCAAAGTGTTGCAAAAGTTGGTGACTGTCATTAACACTCATTAATGTCCTTTGTCTTCTGCCAATTATCTTCTAATGGAGGTCTTTCTCTCTAAGACCCATAAAAAAGAGACCCCAGAGTTTGTGGAGAAGTCTTTGCTTGCCCACGCGTCACTTCACGAGACTAACAGGTGGTACCAAGCTCTTAGAAAGAGAGGTGACGTGGCACTTTATAGTAGAACAAGTCTAAGGTAGTACAAGATCGTCTTTGACACGGTTTCTGAGACATATCTGAGCTAGCTTCAAGTGGGTTCGAACGGACTACAGTGCCATGTGCCCGCTCGAGTTGGTTCAAGTTGACTTAAAATTGCAATTTACCACTAGCCCACTCGAGTTAGCTCTAACCAGCTCTGCTTTAGCCACTTGTACTCTTAACTTCAGATGCTTATACCTTCTTCAGCTTTGTATAAGATATTTGCACATGTTGTCAATGTAATCTAACTAATTCAAAGACATATTAAACCAATTATATTTTAAGTTTTGTTGATGAATTGCCAATACACTATATTTCTTAACCATATGCAAATAGATTTCTATATCTAATGTAACACATGGGGCCCGCACACACCCCTTGTATGTGAAGCACACGCCTAGATGTTATCCTCATGTCACCCTCGTACGTTTCCTCAATGACTAAATCGGTTAAATTAATAACTTAATTAGCACTAATTAATCCCACTTAAGTTAGATAATCAAGTTTAATTACAAGTGAATTATGAGCACTAAAACATGTCACCCAAGCATTGATTAAGATAATCAACATATATTTAATTTAAATGCTTCAAATGAATGCATAGATGTCGCACACATATAGCCATCTACCAAAATTTATTTTTCTCATAATTAAACAAAGCTTGACTATTGGATTCGAACTTCAATTCTAACCACTAATTTTTTTTTTCTTTTTTTTATTTACAATTGTTCTCAACATAGATTGGCAAGAATTAGTTATGTCACACCCTAATTTTCGAGGGTGATTGATAGAAAAAATAACTAATTTTGGGTAAAACCAATTTTCAATTGTTTAAAAAAATGATAATATAGTCCAAGTTAAATAAAATTCATAATATAACAGAGAAACTACACATCACTCAACTAGTAATCCGAATCTCAAAATCTCATATACAATTGGAATACAAAATACAATACAGAGTTATCACAGTACTGATGAAATAACAATAGGAGAAATTTAGCTAATTTCTAACTCTTCCAAGCAATTATCAATTACGAATAACTTGCTACAGTCTTTTTATTTGCAATATCACTCGCAAAATCTAGTAGGGTGTGAACTTATACCTAATAGTCCAGAACATTCATATGCAACATGTAGCATATAAAACATAATAGAGGCAGGATAACAATAATAAACGACAATGCATCTGAATGCAATGCATCTGATAAACTGACTTTCACTTCAATGTGATAAATTTCTCTTATTCCTTCATTTAACTTTCTAACCATTTATTTGTTCAATGCCACATATATCTTAATATTTTATTCATCTTATCCAATTTTCATCTTTCTTTACTCATCATCATTTATTACTTTAGGAGAAATAATGGCTTTCAGAGCTTCCATCCAAGGTGTCATCCACCAACATGTCCTCAGAACTTTCATCCTCGGTACGCGTGAACCAACACGCTTCTACGGAAGCTTAAACCCTTGTCCAAGATAATTCTAGCTTTTTTACCTAAAGGAGGAACAATCCCTACTTGCTTATATACGCATGCTTTTTATTATTTCATAATATTCTAACCTGAATTTTATCTATTATGGTCTATCTTTTTTTGATATTACAATCACATTATTCTCCATCAACGTCTAAAATATGTATTCCCACTATCTCGTCACAAGTTATCTAGCTCCATGTAATGCATGTCTCAAAATAATCATAATCCAACAAATCAATGCAAAGCATAAAGCTGTCATGCGAATCATGAATCTCACAAGTAACAATTACTATGCATTATATCGCATTTTAATCAAAGTAATAGTAATCTGGATATGTAAATCATGTTTATCATCAGAACCACTGAAACAATACTCATCA